>CAUYPO010096571.1:0-32150 GCA_963574435.1 Cheirogaleus major
TACTAGCTTGAATCATTGTGATAAAAATATACTTGGAATGCACACAACACTTAGTATACTTATTATACGTCCCACCTCAATGATAATATTAACTGCGATAATTTCAATATTCATGTTAGTAGTCATCATAATTTATGATATATATGATATACTTGAAATGACCGTGCTAATAGAATGTTTCACTGTTGTCACGGCTGTTGCATCTTATGAACTCCCATTTTCCCCTTGTCACTTGCTACATCCTGCTGAGACACCCCCTCCAGCTGTCCCTCCGCCAGGCCAGGGGTGGGGTCCGCCCCACCCTGCCCACACCCCAGCTCACCCAAAGAAGGGTCCGGAAAGGTGAGGCTCACCTGTGGCTGAAGCAGTGGGCGGCGGAGACCACCCAGTGCGCCCGCAGCAAGAAGCCCCCGCAGTGGTGCTGGCCGCCAAAGCGCACGGACGCCATGTAGGGCCGGGAGTGGGGGACCACCTCTTGGCCCCCAACGATCCGGGCCCCCCAGCAGCCTGTGGGGGTGGACAGCCCGGGTCAGGGACCAGCACTGGATGGGGAGGGGGCCCAGCAGGGGGAGAAAGAGGCAGAGAAAGACAGAGACGTGGTGGGAAGAGACCAGACGCAGCCACAGCCAGAGCCCAGGCGCGCCCGTTTCCAGCAGAGGCCAGAGCAGGGCAGCCGCCCAGGAGGCTAAGTAGCAGGATCTGGTGGGGGCCCGCCTGCGGGTTCTCAGGGCACCCTGTGTGGGGGTCTGACCGAGGCTCGGGCAGGATGCCGGGGCGGCCCAAGTGGGGTCCCGGGGGCTCCTCACCCGGGAGCTTCACGGGCAGCATCAGAGCAGCAGCCACAGCCAGCAGCGGGCGGCCCCAGACCCCCGTTCCCATGGCCATGGCGGGCGGGTTCTGCTGGCGGCCACGGGCCCCACTGTCACCCAACGGCCCGGAAGGGGGAGCTGGGCTGTGGGCTGTGGTCGGGAGGCCCCGCCAGCTACGCCCAGTGCGGGCTGGGGGGTTCTGGGAAACCGATGCCCCGGAGGTCTCAGCTTGTTACTGATAACGATGGTAACTGTACGCGGGGCCATGGAGGCGAGAGTGGGGCTCCTGGGCCGCCATGTGACCTCGCCACTCTGTGCCTCAGTTTACCTGGCCTGGATGTGTGCAGAGAGCTTTCACACGGCCTGGCACACAGTCACTCATGGCAGGAGGGGTGCAGCTGGCTCTCCAGTTGCAGACACCGGCCTGCCAGCCCCCACCCTGCCTCTCACCCGCTGCGTGGCCCCGGGCGAGCCCCATGCCCCTCATGCCTCAGTTTCCCCCTTCCTCCAACTTCAGAGCCACCAGCGGAGCATCTGCCAGTCTCTCTGCCTCCGACCCTCCTGTCTCCTCGTGGGAGGACCCTGTGCTGACACTGGCCCCTGGGTCATCCAGGGTGACCGACCCACCTTTGGGTCCTTAACCCGATCCCATCTGCAGAGTCCCTTCTGCCACACGAAGTGCCATACCCACGGGCCCAGGGTGCTCACAGCCCCTGCACAGCACAGTGCCGACGTCAGAACAACGGCTCCAGAGACATCTAAATCCTAGCCCCTGGGACCTGTGGGTGTGTCACCTCACATGGACACAGGGACCCTGCAGATGGGATTAAGGGGGTTGGAATGAGGAGTACCTGGAGCTTTAGGTGTGTGGAAGTTGATTTACCTGCAGATGTTGTTTCTGGCCCCCCACCCTGGTTACCAATTTGGAAACAGGCCCAGAGAAGTTAAGCACCTTAGCCAAGGTCACACAGTGCAGGAGGATGTGGCCAGGGTTGCAGCTTCGGGGCAGCTTCTCTTGACGCTCCAGGGGCCATTTCCTTCCCCTTTCTGGAGCCTGTTGTGAAACAAAAAACCGTCCTTCCTTGTCAGGAGAACCAGGCTCCTGGCAGCCCTGAGGAGTGGGCTAGGTGGGGGTCAGTGTTTCCACTTTTCAAACTGAGGCCCAGAGAGGGGAGCTGATTTGTCTGGGGCTGCTTGGCAGTGGGTCTGGCACGCGGAGCTCCTGGACCGCAAGTTCCCAGAGGGGTCTTTCCACGGAGGATCTGAACGGCTCTCCCTGTTCTGGGACACCAGTCAGTGCAGAGTCGACAGCAACAATGAGGGCAATAGCTCCATCCATGAAGCACTTGTTATTGATTTGTTGGGGCTCTTTATATATTGAGGAGACATACTCTTGGTCATAGGAGTTTCTTTTCCTAAGCAGCTCTCAGGTACAGAGGACACCGCCCTCCTTGGGGCTGAGGTTCGGTCCTGATTATCTGCAAATGGTCGCTCCATCAGACCCCGGGTGGTCCCCGTGCCCCTTAGCTGTGAACGCTGGGTCTTCTGGGGCAGCGGTGCAGGCCACGGGGACAGCGGGAGTTGAGGCTCCCAGTGTGCTGCTCCTCTCTATGCATGGACACTGGCTTGGGCCTGCAGGTCAGGGTTACGAAGCTCAGAGAGGACTGGGAGTTCTGTTCCTCCAGGACGCGCCCCCTCCGGAGTCATGGGGGGCTGGTGAAATTCGAGGTTCCCAGCAGGGCAGGCCTCCCCAGGGGTGCAGGGGACCGAGGGGAGTTGGAAAAGAATGGGCTGGGGCCTGAGGCTGTCTCCACGCCCTCTGAGAAATGGGCCAGTTCTGGGCCTGCCTTACCACTGTGACATCGGTAAAAACAGGGTGACAACAGCAATTCCTGACCCCGGCCCTTGGGCACATGTCACCTCATATCCTCCCCAAAACTCGAGGACCGTTGTCGTCCCTGCCTGATAGGTGCAGACACTGAGGCACAGAGAAGCCCAGCGACCTTCCTGGGATGGGATCGCTCAGCCTGTTAGAGCCACTGGCTTGACAGGGTCTGTCAGGTGCCCGCATGGAGCCAGGCCCCGAGGACCGGGAAGTTGACAGCTGCGGGTGCGAAACTGCAGCTCCCAGATGCAGCTCCAGGCCCCACTGGGTCCAGCCCTGGTGGGGCATGCACTCGGTGCTCACTGCCCCGCCTGAAGTGGGGCATACAGTTGGTGCTCACTGCCCACACCAGAGTGGCCCCAGCAGCCCAGAGCAGTAGCAGAGGGTTCCAGCAGCCAGGGAGGCAGGAATCCCTGAGAATTCGAGAAAGCGGGGCCCAAGCACAGTGGGTGTCAGCCAGTGACGCTTCTCTTTATACCCCTCACTTTCTTCTTTGACCCCAATACATACGCATTCGAAGGCAATTGCTTCCAGTTTCCCGAGATGGAAGATCGGGGACACAGCGAAGCTCAACAGTGAGTACCTGCTAGCCAGCCCTCTGCCAGCCCCTGCCTGCCCTGGGGTCCCCAACGCCAGTCCCTGGTCAGCTGGGGGCCGTGGCGGGCACCATCGCCCCCCGAGGACACTTTCTCCTTTCTCCTGGACCCACACCCAAAGGCCTGGCAGGGAGCCCACAAAGGAATGGGTACACGGGGTGCCCCGCCAAGCCCACTCCACCGGGAATGCCCCAGAGCAGCCGGGGCGTGGCCACCTCTGCCCACCACCTCCCCCTCTGGGTCTCTTAACCTTGCAGGACAGCCCTCCCGGCCTCTGGGATTGTGGGATTTTGGCCCGGGAGGGCTGTGAAGAAAGTGGCTTGGCCACTGTTGGGGTCTGCTGCCCCCCAGAGACCTGTGAGCCTCGATCTCCACCTCTAGGAGACAGGTTGACCCTGAAGCATTTTCAAGGGTGTGGCGAGAATTTGGCAAGGTGCTGGGTGGGGCTAAGGGCCCTGGTGCCTCTCACTGGGCCTGCGTTTGCTCGTCTGTAAACTGGACTCTGTGGTCATCCTTCCCAGGGAGCTGTTACGGTCAAGGAGTAGGTGGAGAATAGGAAATCACTCATTCATTCCACGAACACATATTGAGCACCTGCTGTGTACTGACACTGTTCTGGGTGCTGGGGATTCGGCAGGGAAGACAGGCAAATTCCTGTCCTGGTGGGGCTGACATTCAAGGGAGGGGCCGGAAGGAAATGCTGAACACAATACGTAAATGACACCGTCTGTTAAAAGAATTCAGTGGGTCACGCCTGTAACGCCAGCACTTTGGGAGGCGGAGACCGGAGGGTCGCTGGAGTCCAGGAGTTGGAGACCAGCCTGGACAACAGAGTGACCCCATCTCTACAAAAAAACTGAAAACAAAAACAAGAAGAATTTAGTGGGGAAAAAGCAACCAGAGAGGACCAGAGGAATAGGGAATGGTAAAGGATATTAAAACAGGGTCTGTTTAAAACAGGGACTCAGTTGCAACAGAGAAGGTGGGGACATTGTTCCCAGAGGAAGGCACAAGGATTGCAAAACCAGGGTGTCTGGATGGCTGAAGCCCAAGTTGGATGTGGGGCAGGAGGAGGTGAGGGTAGAGATGGGGCAGTCTGGCTCAACTGGGCCTTGAGAGTCAGGCTGCAGGGAACTGGGGAGCCATGGAGGGCATTTGAGCAGGGGCAGGCCAGCGCAAGTGAGAGTGGGGTGGAGAGAGGAGGCTGCGGGCTGCGATGGGGGACACAAGACCTGAGCTGGAGTCAGGGCTGGAGGGAGGTGAGGGTGTCTCTGACTCAGGGAGAGGGGAGGAGTGAGGTTTTGGGAACAATGCAGAGCTCAGTGTGAGCCCCCCAGTCCAAGGGTCCCAGAGGATGTCCAGGGGAGTGGAAGGATCTGCGGGGGGGGGGCTGCTGCGAGGAGCCCAGGGGACGGCAAAGTCCTAGGTGGTGACAGAAGGGGCGTTCTCAGGGAAACTGGGTGCCAGCGGTCCAGGGAGGGGCGGGGCCGCCTTCCCGCCATCGCCGAGGGAGCCGGGTGGCGGGGCTGAGGTGCAGGGGACGGGGGCGAGAGCGAGAGGGGTGGAGCTTATGGTTAGGGGTGGGGCCAACAGTGCAGGGGGCGGGCTTAGGGTGTGGCCATGGGTGCTGGGCGGGGCTTCTGGCATAGGGGCGTGGACAGTGGTGCAGTGGCTGGACTGAGGGTGAGGGGCATGGCCAATACTGCAGGGGCGTGACCAATGGTGCAGAGGCGGGGCCAATGGTGCAGGGGCAGGGCTGAAGGTGAGGGGCGTGGTCAAGGGTTCAAGGGCGGGGCGGGGCCAAAGGTACAGTGACCCCTTCCCCCAGACCAGCATGGGAGCAGCAGTGCATTGTGGGCGAGCCCAGGGATGGTGAGGAAGAGGAGGGTGTGGTCAACTCTAGCCAGCGTCTGGGTGGTCTATTTTACGCCCCACCTGGTCCCACCTCCACGCCTTTGCCCAGACGGTTCTTGTCCCTGGGATGCCCCTACGCCGCCTCCCCTCTTGCAGGCCCACGTGCTTGAGTCTGGGGGCGTGTTCTACCGGCGAGAACTTTGGCTTTTGCTCTGAGGGAGGTGGGAGCCCTGGGAGGTTTAGGTGAGGGCAGGTGGGAGAAGTGCGCCCAGCAGTCGCGTTCCCTCCCCACGGTCTCCTCCACCTCCTCCTAGTTTTGGACAACATGCATCCACCACCCCTCAAACCTTGCAATCATTTATTTAGGGGACACAAAACGCTGTCTCTGCAAGGACAGGACTTTTGCGTCTGTGGTGACTAATAGTGCCAGGTACACAGTAGGTGCTCAGCAAATCTTTTTGGACTAAAAGAACACAGAGGCCCCAGGCAGTGAAGAAACTCCCCACAACTCAGTTGCATGGAGCCCCTAATGCAGGGGCCAGCACGCTATGGCCCTCAGAGCCAGTCGGCCCGCCGCCTATATTTGTAAATAAAGTTTTATCGGCACACAGCCACACCCGTGCGCTTCCATATGGCCTTTGGCTACCCTGGCACTGCAGTGGCAGAGTCACTGCAGCAGAGACTGTGGGCCACAATGCTGAAAATATTTACTATTTGGCCTTTTACAGAAAAAGTTTGCCAAACCCTGAGCTAGTGTGTACTGGGCCCTGTTCCAAGCCCTTTGTGAATATTCACTCAGTTAACCCTCTCCGCAGCCTTAGGAGGTGGGGAAAGTGAGGCTCAGAGAGGTTAAGACACAGACCCAGGGTCACACAGCTCATGGGGAGGTGAGCTGGGATTCACCTGGGGCCTCTGATGTTCCTCAGCATCTTTTAGTTTCTTTTACATTTGCGCATTTGTCTCATTTGCTTAAAATGCTAAAATGAATTCATGCTCACTGTAAAAAGGCGGGGAGTAGGGGAGTACAAAGGTCTACAAAGAAATAGGTGTAGATGTCCCTCCCCAGTCTGGGCTACAACCTGCCAGATTTGCCTCCAAAGTTTGCCCAAAGCTATTTTCCTTCAACATCTACCCATCCGTTTACTGAGCACCTGCTAAGTAGAACTGTTTTATAATAATAAACTGAGTTTGGAAGAATTTTCTTCTCTTGTCTCACGCTGGACTTCCATAATCAAGTGTGTTGGGGCCAGGGCTGCAGTGTTCTTATAGGAACCCGGGGAACTGGGGGCCATGGTCTACATGGTGGGGAAGACAGGTTCTCCCTGCCTCCTGCTGTGGCTCCCCGTGCCCTCAGGACAAAGGCCGAGTGGTCCCTGCTCCCTCTGCTGTCCCTCACTCGCTCTGGCCACAGGCCTTCAGGGTGTGCGCTGTGGGAGCCGTGGGGCCCAGTAGACCCATCAGCCGAGGAACGGAACGACCCTCAGGGCTAGGCCCGGCCCAGCCAGATGCAACTGCTGTTGTTTCTCTAAACCGTGGCGCCTGCAGTCCGCGCCACCTGGCTACTCTTCCCCCAGACATCGCACAACGGCTCCTGCGGGACCCCGGGGTGGAGTGCCGGGGTCGCAGCCGAGAGGTCAGCTCCTCACAGCGGACTCCCAGGGCCCCACTCTCTCTTCGCCCCGGTGTTTGTCCCCATCCGCGCTCGGCAAGGCATTTGCTTGCTGTCTGAGTTCGCGACAGTCCCCTCTGGACACGGCGCTGGCAGGGGCGGGACTTTGGCCACAGCTGAGTCCCAGGCCGGCGCGTAGACCAAGCCTGGCAGCGAGGGTAGGACTCCCCCGGGGTCCCCGGGGGCGGGCGCACGGTGGAGGGACCGGACGCGGCGCCGGGGCGGGGTGCGGAGCGCGGGGGTGCGGGGCGCAGGGGGTGCGGGGCGGGGTGCGGGGAGTGCGGGGGGGCTGCCGCAGCGGCCGCGGCCGGCAGGAGGCGCAGCGCAGACTCGCCGCGCGGGAGGCGGGAGGGGAGCGGAGCGCGGCGGCGGCGACGCGCGCGCCGAGCCCACCCCCCGCGCCTGCCGCCGCCCGGACAATAAACAGCCGCGCGCGGCGCGATGCCCGAGCCGGTGCCGCCGCCCCCGCGCCGCGCAGCCCGGGCCGCCAGGCCTTAGCCCGCCTGGGCCCCCACCCGGCCCTCCGCCCCCTCCCCCACCCCGCCCTCCCGCGCGCCCGCCCGGCGCCCGCCCCCGCCCAGCACCGCGGACCCACCCGGACCTCGGCGGGGAGATGGAGTGAGTAGGCGCGCTCGGGCCGGGGCGTGGGGGGCTCGGAGCGCCGAAGGAGCAGGGGGAGGCCCCCACAACCGCGCCCCACCGGGGGCGTCACGGCCCCCGCCGGGAGGTGAGGGGCTTCCGGCCCCCAGGCTCAGCTGGGGAGGGACGCGGGCTGGGCGGCGCCAACCCTGAGGCCCCTCTATCGGACCCCGGCGGCCCACGGCTCTTGGGGACCCGGGAGGCAGTGGCTGGGGGCAGTCCAGGACGCTGGGAAGGGGAGGCTCGCGTCTCCGCCCGCGCGCCGCCCGCGCCTCTTGGGCAAGCCTCGGCCCTCGGCCACCTGTGGGTGGCCCTGAGGAGGTGGAGCGACCCCTCCCCAAATTGCAGCGGTCCGCCCTGAGCTCACCCGCCCTTCCCCCGCCCCAGCCTGAGCGCACCGCTCCTTGCGCTCTGGACGCGCGCACGGGCCAGTCCCCCCGCCCTTCCCAGGGTCCTTCAGTGGTGTCCGAAGCCCCCTGCTCGTGCGTGGTCCAGCTGCCAGATGTCCCGAGTTACCGCTGGAGGCAGGGGGCTTCTCCCCAGGCTGCTCTCCAAGAGACGAGGGGACCAGGCGTTGGGAGCTTGGGTCTGATCCCCTCCCAGGGAAAGTGTCTCCAAGATGGAGCTCCAAATGGTGTAGCTACGAGAGTCTGCTGGCCCCCGCTGAAATCCTAGGACCCCTGCATGCCGAGTGGGTGACCTGGGCCTGTGTGGGGTCAGGGAAGGAGCTGTTGGCAGAGGAGGGTTCTTGTACACAGCAGGTGCCAGGTGAGGGTGCATGGTGATTCAAGCACATGGTCCCCTCTTCTCAGTGTGAGGGTGACCCCCCACCCACCCCTCACTCCCACAGGTGGGCACCCTGAGGCTGTGGGGTGTGTTTGCATGGGCAAGGGGCCAGGAGGCACCTCCTGGGGTCACCCCACCTGCCCACTTTGGGACAAGGCCAGCAGCTGCCCTGCTCTGGGCCCCTGGGCCCCAGCCGGAGGACCGAGGTCGATTTCTGGAGGTCCAGCCAGCCTGGCCCAACTGGTCGCTCCCACTGGGTGTGTTTTCTAAGCCGGCAACTTTCCTCCGGGGATTCACCCGTGACCCACCACACCCTCAGCTGGGTGGGAGCCGCCTCCCTCCCTCCCTGGGAAAGCGAGACACCCCATGTCCTCTGCTTTTGAAAAGCCAGACAAAGGCCTGGCCTGCTCCCCCCCACCCCGCCCCGGGAGCCCAGCCAGGGGCTCAGGGGAGCCAGGGCCCGGGCTTGCCTGCTCGACATTCCCCTCACTTGTTTATCTGCTCTCGGGGCCCACAGGGAGCCTCTGACAGCAGGGCCTGGGCAGGGTGTGGCCGTGGGGAGGGGGCTGCCCGGGAAAGGCATGGAAACGCCCCCACCCCGAGAGAGGAATAAGGGAATATTCTGGTTGGACCCTATTGTCTCCTTTCTCTCCCACTGGGGATGCCTGAGGCCCAGAGAGGGACTGCTGCTGCCCCAGGGTCACACAGTGCAAGGAGGGCCCCTCCTGCTGTGTGCGCCCTTATGGCTCCTTTGTCACCGGTCAGCTACGGCACCCACAGGCCACCCGTGGGTCACCGCTGCTTTTTCTGGGTGCAGATGTGGGACTCGACGTTCAAGAGCTCTGTGCAGCCGTGAGCGAAGGCCTCTCTCCGCGGTTCTTGGGTTGACAATGGTTGAGGGGAGGCTCCATCTGGTCCTGCCCGGTCTTGGACACCTGCCCCTCTCCAGAGCCGGCTGCAGGCACCGCGGCAGCGGCTGCTAGAACGTGATCGTTCACCTCCTTCTGTTTCCGAGGATTTCTCAGTCCAAGACAACAGGAGGGGGTTGTGGCTTACGGGGGTGCTGGTCTTACTGGAAACTTTGTTTAACAAATGGATTTTAATGATATAAAGAATTCTAAATGTTGTTGATGAAAAGATTACATGTTGTTAATTTGAGGATTTAAGGGTAACTGGAGAGTAACTACCTGGGGAGGCTCATGCGGGAAAGTGGGCAAGTGCGGGTGGCTGGCGGGGGTGGGGGAGGAGGCAGGTGCTGAGCTCTGCTCTGGGGAGGATCTGTGTGGCCCTGGGTGAGGCTACGCCCCTCTGGGAGGCTCAGGGCCTGCTGCTCAAACCCATGTCCCGCCGAAGGCAGGGCTCAAACCCTGGGACAAGGACAGAGTTGAGCCTCTGACCATCTAGACTGTCCCAGATTCCCTCCCCACCTCAGGCCTGCAAGTTTTTTTTTGAGTCAGAGTCTTACTTTGTTGCCCAGGCTAGAGTGAGTGCCGTGGCGTCAGCCTCGCTCACAGCAACCTCAAGCTCCTGGGCTCAAGCAATCCTTCTGCCTCAGCCTCCCGAGTAGCTGGGACTATAGGCATGCGCCACCATGCCCGGCTAATTTTTCCGGCTAATTTTTTCTATATATATTTTTAGTTGGCCAATTAATTTCTTTATATTTTTAGTAGAGACAGGGTCTCGCTCTTAGGCTGGTTTCGAACTCCTGACCTTGAGCGATCCACCCGCCTCAGCTTCCCAGAGTGCTAGGATTACAGGCGTGAGCCACCGCGCCCGGCCAGGCCTGCAAGTTTTCAAGGGGAAAGTCTCAACTGGGTGCTAACTGGGTCCTTAACACTCTTTCAGGAGAGGCAGTTAAAAGGCAACAGTATCTAGTGATAATTGAATTTAATTACAAGCTTTTATTTTCATTGTATCTAATTCCCCCCCACCCCCATGTGTTTTTTTTTTTTTGAGACAGAGTCTCACTCTGTTGCCCAGGCTAGAGTGAGTGCCGTGGCGTCAGCCTAGCTCACAGCAACCTCAAACTCCTGGGTTCGAGCAATCCTCCTGCCTCAGCCTCCCAAGTAGCTGGGACTACAGGCATGCGCCACCATGCCCGGCTCATTTTTTCTGTATATTTTTAGTCGGCCAATTAATTGCTTTCTATTTATAGTAGAGACGGGGGTCTCGCTCTTGCTCAGGCTGGTTTCGAACTCCTGAACTCCAGCGATCCGCCCGCCTCCGCCTCCCAGAGAGCTAGGATTACAGGCGTGAGCCACCGCGCCCGGCCGCCCCCATGTTTTTGCTATGATGTTTGTGGCAGTGGCTTCTAGTTTTCTCAGACTTAGTAACAATGTGACATTTCTTTCTAAGACCAGGGGATTTGACTTAAATTTGAGTGGCTTGGATGGGGAGGAATATATAGGTAAGACTGGGAAGGTTGGGGAACGTGGAACGTGGTTGGGGAAGCGCAGAGATAATTTGTTTACTTAGTGATTGCTTTCTGAGTGTTGTGTGTGTGAACCTGATCCTCACAGCAGACCTGCGAGGTAGGGAAACTGAGGCATGGCCAGGGGAAATGGAGGACACACAGCTGCAAAGATGTGGGTTGGGGTTTGCTCCTGGGTGGTCCAAGCTCCCACCCCTAAGCTGCTGGGGTAGGGGGCAGGGGATGGGATTTTGGTACCGTCCAGTGAGTGGCTGTGGTCTGGGGGTCCTGGGGGTCCTGGCATCGGCTTTCAAACCTGATTTGTTGACTGAGCCACAGGGAAGGTGGCCTTGTCAGGGGTCTCTGCCCCTGGGGCATTTGTGACTTGGGGCTGTTGACTTGGGAGGTGGGATGGGGAGAAGGGGAGTCCTGAGTCCCTGTGAGACCTTGGGCATGTCACTCTCCTCTGGACTCACTTTTCTCACCTGGTCAGTGGGGACATGACCCCACCCGTCCCCCTCTTTGGGGAAGCAGGGTCAGGGGAGGGGCAAGTCCTTTTTTAAAAAAAAAAAAATTTTTTTTTTTATTTGTAGAGACAGGGTCTCACTCTGTCATCCAGGCTGGAATGCAGTGGCACGATCATAGCTCACAGCCTCCAACTCCTGGGTTCAAGTGATCCTCCTGCCTCAGCCTCCCGAGTAGCTGGGACTACAGGGACGTGCCACCATGCCCAGCTAATTTTTAAAATTTTTGTAGAGATGGGATCTCACTTTGTTGCCCAGGCTGGTCTTGAATGCCTAGACTCAAGTGATCCTCCTGCCTCAGCCTGCCAAAGTGCTGGGGTTACAAGTGTGAGCCACCGTGCCCGGCTGTCCTCTCTTGATCTAGGAATCATGTCATATGTTCATTTAACAAATACTCCCCACTGGCCATCCTAGCCCTGTGCAGGATCGGAGAGGTCTGGGAACCCATGGAGGTCTTCTCTGGGGTGTGGGGAAGGTTTCCTGGTCCAGTCCCTCATGAACCTTTTCTGTGAAGGATACTTAGGGGTTTACCCAGGCAGGCAGAAGGGTGTACCTGGTGGAGAGACTAGCATGTGCAAAAGCCCGGAGGTGGGAACACATTGGAAGGAGAGAATGCTCTTTGGTTTGTGCTCTTGGCGCCAGACCCTGCTGGGCCTTGAATGCCAGGTAGGGGAACCATAGGGAGCCATGGACAGTGTATGAGCAGGGAAGGACCAAAGGCTGACTTTGGGCATCAGAAAAAGGTTCCAGCAGCTAAGGGGTGAGACCAGGGAGCAGCAAGTTGTGGCTAAGTCTGGACAGAGGCCATGGGGGCAGCTTGGAGAGAAATACCAGAGCCAGAGGGGGCAGGACCCCATGTCTGGGTGGGCAAACACTCAGCTCCAGGTCTTTGTGGCTGTCGGAGCTGCCTGCAGACCCAGGGCAGCCTGGTCAGGGAGAGTTGGCCTAGTCCCTGGACACACGAGGAGGGTGGCGGATGCCCTGCGTGCTGCCTTGGGGACCTCCTGCCCAGGAAGGAGTCTTGGTGTCTGAGGAGCACAAAATCGGGCCAGGGTGGCTGTCTCCTGCCCAGGGCTTTCGAGCAGGGATTGAGGGACAGTCAGAGCCAGTCACCAGGACAGAACCTGGGCTGGGCTGGGAATTGGGAGGGGAGGCTGAGCCGGGCCTTGCGGTGGGTGAGGGCTAGGAGCAGAGTGAGGGCAGTCGGGCAGGAGGCACCGTGTGGACAAAGGAGGAGGGGTGGGACCGGGCAGGTGGGAGCCCAGCCTGGGTGGGCAGAGGATGTGTGTGGGGGGGGGAGGGCAGCGAGGGCACAGGCTGGGGGGGCATTCTAGATGGTGATGTCCTCACCAGCTTGTGTTCCAATCCTTCTGACTACGGAAAGTCCCAGGGCAGGGCCAACAGGGCCTTATGACGCCCCTTGCGCGGTGGGCAGGACCCCAGCCCTGGCCTGGCCCTTGGTGAGAGGACTGGCGTGTCCATTATACACACACACACGTGTGTGTGAACATATATACACATATTTTTTTAAATTTGTAATAGCTTTGTTAAAATATAGTTCACATATCACACAATTAACCTGTTTAAAGTGTACAATTCTGTAGTTCCGAGTGCGTTGACCACGTGGTGTATCCATCACTGCAATCAGTGTCAGAACTTTGTCATCGCCCCAGAAAGGAAGCCCGTCCCTATGATCAGTCACCCCTGTCCCCTCCCCAGCCCCTGGCGACCACGAATCCACGTCCCATCTCTGCGGATCTGCCTGTTCTGGACATTTCACATAAATGGAGTCTCACACTGTGTGTCCTTCTGTGTCTGGCGTCTCTCGCTGAGCACGACGTCCTCAAGGTCCCTCCACGCTGTGGCCTGTGTCAGAGCCTCGGCCCTTTTTAAGGCTGAGTGATACTCCAGTGTGTTGTGTTTATCCATCGATGGACACTTGGGTTGTTATACGTGGTAATTGGTACAGTCACCTCGAAAGTTGCTGGAGCTTGTGCTGTCTTCAATGTGCAGAGTCCAGGCGCTGTTTTAGGTAAATGTCAGTCGTGACAGTGAGTGTCTTTAAAAAGAAGAGGAAGTAATCAGAGGACAGGTGGCCCATGGGGCTGGCAGGAGTGTCACAGGCAGGGACTGAGGCTTGGGGAACCTCTGGGTAAGGCCTTCCTCTGAAGACGGAAAGACCCTAATTGACTTGCTGGGCCCAGCAAACATTTATTGAGTACCTGCTGTGTACTGGGTGCTGGGAGACATGGCAGGGACCAAAAAAAACGCAGTTGCTGTCCTCGCAGAAAGACAAGGAAAAAAAGACGTGATCAGGGTGTTTCCTGGCACTGAGGGTTGGGGGATGTTTCGGGGTGCTGGGGGGTGACACTTAATTAGGGAGGTCAGGGGAGGCCTACATGAGGAGGCGCCGTCTGAGGAAAGGCCTGGGGAGTGCGGGAGGCCATGGAGATCTGGGAGAGGGTGCTCCAGGCGGGGGCACGGTGGAATGTTCCCAAGTGTGGCCGGGGTGGGGGACAGGGTGGAGGGGAGCCCCAGAGTCTTCGGGGCTGGTGTCTGCAGATGGATTTGCCTTGCCGCCGCGCCGAAGCCAGAGCAGGCCCCCATGCATGCCCCGCTGCCTTCTTCCTGGAAGGGCCCAGGGCAGGGTCCAGCGCTCCCGGCCCCAGGTTAATAGGCAACAGGTTTGCTCCTCTGGGTCCGCGGCCTGCCCTGACCCTGCCGCCGCCTCCAACCTGGTGGGGTGATGCCTCTCCGCCTTGACCCTCCTAGCATTCTCAGTGGCCCCATGTGTCGGCCACCTCCCCAGTGACGGTGGAGATCCTGGTGCCTGCCTGTGCTGAGTGCCCAGAGAGCTAGGAGGAGGTCCCTTCCCGTTAGGCGGGGGAGGCTCAGTAAGGCTTCTTGGAGGAGGCGGCTGTGCTGGAGTGGATCTTGGAGGTGGAGGAGGGAACGGGGGAGGACGGGAGCTGATGGCGGGTGAGGGGCGGATGCTGGGGTTGGAATTCGGGCAGGCTTGGACCAGGGCAGGGGGGTGGTGGAGGGAGGGCAGGGGGCTGCCAGGGGCGCCCCCCTTCCCTCGAGAATCCAGGTCCCGCTGGGAGGTGAGAAGCAGTGGCTAGAATCTGGACACCCCCCTCCATCCCCTGCCCAGTGGGGGGAAGGGGCTGCTGGGCTCCCCCTCACCCCTACCTCCCAGCCCCGCGTGACTCCCCTGCATGGCCAAGGTCACCGTCAGCTGTTTCCTTTCAATTAGCATCAGGAATGTTCCCAGCGCTGGGCTCCATGCCTGCCCGGGCAGGGACCCCCTCGTTCTGGCTGGAGCTGCCCCGGCGGGGGTGGGCTCTGGAAGGACAAGTGCAACACTCCCCCCACACACCCATACACACGCCTCCCGCCTCCCGACAGCAGCCCGCCCTGCCCGCTGGGTGACCTTGGGCTGGTTGCGTAACCTCTCTGGGCCTTTCAAAAATAAACGCCCGGCAAAGCGAAGGCCTCTGCCGGGATCTTGTTGGGTTTGGACCTTATTAGCTCATCTCCTGGAGCCGGATTATCTCACGCGCTCGCAGACGACGCCCTCGCCGGGTCCTGGGCCGCCTACATCGCCACGCGCGCCCAGAATTTGCTCCAAGTGCCGTAAAAATAATCCCGCGAGGACAGAACGCCCGCGTGCGCTGGGAGTGGGCGGAGGGCGGAGGGTGTGTCCCCCCACGGGCGGCCCTGAGCTGCTGCCCACTGTCCTGCCCAGCCGGCGGAGACCCAGATACAGGAGTGACCTGCCCCGGGACACGCCAGCGGGGACACCTGCCATCCTGCCCTAAACCCTCCCAGGCCTTTTGGCCGAGAAACTCAGCTTCTCCACTCAGCATGTAAGATCTTTTGTGATCTGGCCTCGCCCCCCACCCCACCCCCGCCAGACCTGGGGAGACCCTGCGCTGGAGCCGGACCACCGGGGGTGCAGGCCCAGCCCCTGCCCTGGACACGACGGGGTGACAACCCCAGGGCCGGGGGCGACAGGCGGATGGAAGCTTGGCTCGGCCTGGCCCTGCCCGCCCAGCGCCGGTGCCGGGCCTCGGTTCCCGCGTCTGTGAAATGGGGCTGGCCCGGCGGGCAGGAGGCGGCGAGCGCCGCGGGAGGCGTTCTTACTTCGTGGCTGTTTTATTCGCCGTTTACAGTTGGATTTTGCTTTATTTTTCGGATTTGGGAAGTTGAGCGTTTTCTTGGCTAGACCTGTGGACCTGGCGCCAGGGGCGGTGGAGACCCTTCGGGGCGCACTCGGCTGGAAGCCAGGCGCGGAAGCCCCCTCGCACCCGCGGCCGCGGGGCGGCTGAGACCCCGCCCTCTCCAGGCAGCCCCGGAGGCCCGGGGCGGGGGATGCTCAGCGCCGGCCCCGCCCCCGCGTGCCGGGCCTCCGCGTTGCCATGGGGACGGCGCGGTTGCCAGGGCGACCGCCTCCCGCGGGCCCCGCCATCCATCACCCGGGGCTGCAGCGCCCGGGGCGGCGGGGCGGCTTGGCGCCCCCAGGCTTGGGGAGGTGGCGAGGGGCGCGCGCGGCCTGTGCCCTCCGTCTGTGGCGGGGACACGGGTGGGGAGCGATGGGAACTCTCTTCCTGGGCCACGATGGGGACATTGTTTCCCGCCTGACCTTCCCCTGCCCCGGCTCAGTCCGGCAGGGACAGGCCGCCGGGAGAGGACACTGCCCGCCTTGTCTGCGGCCTGGCGAGCCGGCCACACAGCAGGCCCTATGTCCCTGTGTCCAGCCTGGATGGCCAACTGCCCGCTGGAGAGGGGACGGGCGCTGTGCCCTGGGGTCCCGCCTGCTAGGTCTACTCCCTGCCCCAGCTCTGCTCTCTCCTGGGTGGGTCCCTGGAATGGAAAACCAGGGAGAGGACCGCCATGGGACCTAGAACTGGGTGGTCGTTTGAATCCAGCTCTGCCACCGCCTGCTTCATTTTGCCCTCTCTGCACCTGGTTTCCAACCATGGGAAAGGGAAACTGCACGTGCAAAGGCCCTGAGGTAGGACGGAGCTTGGTACACAGCTAGGAAGTCCCAACACCTGGAACAGAATGAGTGAGAGGGAGACCAAAGGGGTGAGGGCAGGGAGGGGAATGGGCCGGCATCGTGGTTCTTCCAAGGGAGGATGGGAGTCGGGGAGGCTTTGGAGCAGGAGTGTGACAGGATCCGAGTCTCATTTTGGGAAGCTGCATCTGGTTGTGGGGTAGAGAGGGGAGTGTGAGGGGCCAAGGAGGCAGCAGGGGTTGCTTGGGGGATGGGAGTTGGCAGGAAGTAAGGGGCTGGGCCCCATGGGGAAGCACAGCAGAGGGCACCCTGCCTGCTTCACACAGCACAACAGCACAGGCCAAGAACTCTAGCTGATCTGGCCATTCAGGAAGGGCCCCCCAAGCCAGAAAGCTGGATCAAGCCTTTCCTGAACTCCACCCAGCTGAACCCAGCCTCCCTGAGGAGGGGGAAAGGGAAGCTACAGAGGGTGTGGCCAGTACTCTCAGCTCCCGGGAGCCAGAGAGAGGGAGGGGTAGGTGACACCTGCCAGGAAGGGAGGAGCAGCCGGGGTCACCTGTTGGGGCATGGGAGCTGGGTGACTTCACAGGCCTCCGCAAGGCTGGGAAACTGAACCCCAGTCGGGGCGGGCAGGCAGGGGGCACGGGCTCCAGAGTAGGTCTCCACCCGGGAGCTGCCTCCCAGGCTGGGGCATGGGGCAAAGCCAACACGCTGTGCCTCTGTTTCCCTGCTGAACCAGGGGGAAGCATTGGGAGGGATTGGAGCCAGAGGTGTCTGTGCCTCCGGGTGTGTGCGGATGGGAAACTGAGGTCCAGTGGGGAGCAGGGGCTCTTCTGAGGCTCTAGGTGGCTCCGGGCCCTGACACCAGGCTGGGGGTGTTGGGGGTGGCGGCGGAACCAAAGGATGGGCTGTAATTTCAGTCTCTGTGGAGATAAGGGGTTGGGAGACTCTGGCTCCCAGACTCACACCCCCTCGGTCCTGCCAGGCCCTGCGCCTTGGACTGGGCCTCCCACCCGCTGGTGCTGCCCAGAGAGGGCGACGCGCCCTGGGACATTCAGGCTTTGGGGCAGACGACCCAGAAACTCCCTACGTGCGTTCAGGGCCCCCCCCCAACACTCTCCTCTTCCCACCCTGTGTCGCCGCAAGCCCTGGGAGCACCAGGTTATCATCCCGCCCCTCACAGGGGGAGCCCGCTGGTTCAGTTCTTCATTGGTCCCTGCATCTTATTAAGCTCCTACTGCATGCAGCTTTGGGGGACACTGCAGGAGACTGAGGGAAGGAGGGGTCAGTTCCCCGCCCCTCCTGCCAGGTGGGGGTCAGGGTTAGGTGTAGACGGCAGGGGCAGGGTACTGCCCTAACCCTAACCCTTAGGGCTCTGTCCTGAGCCAGTGAGTACACAGCTGGTGCCTAACAGGGGTCAGGGGAGTGCGCGGGCCAGGGTGTGGGTCAGGAAAGACACACTCTCCAGGCTCCCGGGCCTTCTGCCAACCCCACTAAGGGCCCGTAACCTCGACAGCATGAAGCCATGTTCCTTCAGGTGCATCTGGTGACACTGATGTTTATTAAGCACCTACTGCATACCAGTCTTGGGGGCTGAGGCTGAAACCTCACTGAGCGGGCTCTCCAAAGACATTGCTTGGACAAGAGCAAAAGTCTGGTCTTGAATCCTGGCTTTGCTTCTTGGCTGTGTGTCCTTGGGAGGTTCACTGCTCTCTCTGGGCCTTTGGGCTCCTGGGAGACTCCAGTGGAGGCTGGTATGAGAAGCACCCAGAAGTCCCAGGATGGGATCATTGACTTTCCAAGCCCAGGATTGGGTGGCCAGGCTGGTGAATGTCCCATCTTCTATGTGACCCTCCTGGGGCTACAGAATAGGGCTCGGTGGGCAGGAGGGTGCAGGGAGGGCTGCCCTGATCAGTTGTTGAACAGTCTTGGCTGGGAGGTGACATGCTTCTTCCTGAAACATGTTTGATGCATCCTTCCTATGAACTCCTATGCATCCTTCATGGCCCAGCCTGGATGCCCCCTTCTCCCTCAGCCCTTCCTGGTTGCCAGGTGGAGCCTCTCCCCTCCCTGCTGTGGCTCCCTTGGTCGTGGAGGAGGCAGGGAAGGGTCCCACTGTGCAGGAAGGCAAGTGGGCTCAGAGCAGGAATGGCTTTCCTGTGTGGTCTCTAGCTGGGAAGAGGCAGGGCCAAGACTCGAACCTCATCCAGCCGGCAGCAGGGACGGGCGGACCAGGGCTGACCTTCTCTCCCTCCCGCAGGGTCCTGGCAGCAGAGACCACGTCCCAGCAGGAGCGGCTCCAGGCCATTGCAGTGAGTTCCTTCCACCCTGGCACAGGGTGACCCGCGGAGGTGGCAGGGAGGGACTGGGGTCCCAGGGGCACCCCTCACCCATCCTGGGACCCAGAACCAAGGCGTGCTGAGGGGCGCGGTATTTGCTTTGGACGCTCGAGTCCCGCTGATACCTCCACTCGGGATGAAAACGAGCGTGGAGATCCCCGACTCCTGAGTCCCTTAGGCCACGCCGCCCCCACCGCCCGTTGGGTGGCGAGGACACGGAGGCTGGCGTTTCGGGGAGCCTTGCCCGCACCACGCAGGGAGACGGCCTTGCGGGGGGAGCGCAGATGTGCTCCGGTGCCGGCTGCCTGTGCCTGCGGGATGGGAGGCAGGGTCCCCCTGGGCGGGGCTCCAGGCAGGTGTGCCGGGGGGCCCCCACGCTGAGCCCTGGTCCCCTCAGGAGAAGCGGAGGCGGCAGGCGGAGATCGAGAACAAGCGGCGGCAGCTGGAAGACGACCGGAGGCAGCTGCAGCACCTGAAGGTGGGGGCGGGGTGGGCCGGGGGCGGCCGTGGCCGGGCAGAGGTGGCGTCGGTGGCGGGCAGCGGGGCAGAGCTGGGCCCGGCCCTGGCCCTGACCTGGACTCCTGCCCCGCAGTCCAAGGCGTTGCGGGAGCGCTGGCTGCTGGAGGGGACGCCGTCCTCGGCCTCAGAGGGCGACGAGGACCTGAAGAGGCAGATGCAGGAGGACCAGCAGAAGGCGCGGCTCCTGGAGGGCTCCATCTCCAGGTGGGCGGGCAGCGCGGCTGGCGCCCTGACCCTGACCCTGACCCTGAACCCCGACCCCGACCCTGGCTCGGACCGGGCGGCGACGGGAAGCCTGTTGGGGACAAGGGCTAAGAATCGCCCCCTCACCCCGCGACACCCCCATCTGAGCAGATGTGTGAGGGACGTGGGCTCGGGGCGGCTCCGGGGTCCCCGAGGACGGGTTGCCGGCGCTGGCCTCCCCCGGGGCTTCCTGGCGCCAGCCCAGCTGGCTCGGCCTAGCGGAGGCCGCAGAGGCCGCGGCAGCTGGGCCTGCAGGAAGCCCCGGGGAGGGGCAGGATGGGGACATGGTCATCCCGTGGGGCCGGTGGGACACAGGCCTGGAGTTTCCGGCACGCGGGAGTCCCAGACTCCGCTCGGGGCCGCAGGTCAGGGCGGAGGGAAGTGACGACCAGAATTCCAAGTGCCTGCTCTGGCCACGGAAGAGGCCCAGGGGGCGGAGGCCTGTCCGGGTCACGCGGCACGCTGGCCCGACTCTGGGCGCCCAGCAGGCCCGGCCTGGCCACTGCTGGCTGCTGTCTCTGCCCCGTGGTGTCCCTGCCCCCAACCCGTCCTGGGGGGTGCCTTGGGCTGGGACGTCTCTCCCTGGGTAGGGGGACTTAAAGGCAGGGCTGGGTGGGAGCAGTTCCACCTCTGCGAGCCTCAGTTTCCCCACCTGTGAACTGGGGATTCCAGGATTCCAAAAAACATTAAGCACCGTCTGTGTGCCTGGCTGGCCCTGGGTGCTCAGGGAGAGGCGGGGCGGAGCTGGGCCTGGCCCAGGGGCAGGGTGGGTCTGCGGGGAGATGGGCCCATGCCAGGCGGGCGTAGGGTCAGGGGAATCACGGGGCTGGCTCCATCCACCCCTGCTGGGCACAGCCCCCAGCAGGCTTGGCTCCCGCAGTGGAGGGGCTGTGGCCTCACTTCAGCCTGATTGCTCTTTCCTCAACCCCAGGGCAGCCGCTTCTTGGGTGCTAAACCGGAGCCTGTTTGGGGCTCCCCCACCCTCCTTTTCCCTGCTCAGGGGCCCTGCCCAGACACTTCCTCCCGGAAGCCCTCCAGGCTGACCGCGGTCTCCAGTCCTTTCCTTGGGGAAAGGGGGACAGGTGTCCAGCCCTGCGTCCCCCCTGCTGACCTGGGCCCACCTCCGGGAGCTGCCTTTCACGCTCCCGCCCTCGCCAAAGCCAGTGGCTGGGATTTAATATCCCGGTTTTGTTTTTGCTGGATCTGTTGGTCCTGTTATCTTCCAGTACTTGGAAAATGACACGGTTTTCCACTCTCCCTGGAGAGATAACGTTTCCTGTGAAAACACGTGAATTCCAGTGGAAAGGAAAGGAGGGTTCATTTGAAACAAGTTGGGAGGTTTGAATCCCGGTGCCACGGCTGGCGTGTCGTGTGACTTCTTCACTCTGTGCCTCGGTTTCCCCCACCGTGAAGGGGTACGGTGAGAATACCGCACAGGGCTGTTAGGAAACGCTCTATCCTGGGAGTTGTCCCACAGAAAGCCCCAGGACAGGGCTGGGGACGCTGACGTGCCCGGTGAGTTCTCACCCACACGCGCGCCTCCCCCAGGCTGGAGAAGGAGATCGAGGTGTTGGAGAGTGGAGACGCGGTCCCCGCCGCTGCGAAGGAGAACGCGGCCCCCAGCCCCGCCCGGGCGCCGGCCCCCAGCCCCGCCAGGGAGGAGCCCAAGGCAGAGGTGGTGCTGAACTCCCAGCAGGTGAGGAGGAGGAGGGGGTGGGTCCCAGGGTGGCCTCCTAGCGAGACCTCGCCCTGTCCGAGTCCTTGCTGGCGTGGCCACGAGGGCAGCTCGCGCGGGAGCTGGTGCTTGCGTTTGAGTCTCAGCTGAGCCGCTTCCTGGCTCTGTGACCTGGGATACGTTGCTTTCCGTCTCTGGGCCTCAGCTTCTCCATCTGTAAGATGGGGGAGCAATCAGCACACCCCTCCACTGGGCGTGTCGTGAGGGTTCATCCAATGCATGGACAGTGAGCATTTTACACGAGACAGGCGTGATGACTCACGCCTCTAGTCCCAGCACTCTGGGAGGCCAAGACAGGAGGATCGCTTGAGCCTAGGAGTTGGAGGCTGTAGTGAGCTGTCATCGTGCCACTACCCTCCAGCCTGGGCGACAGAGCGAGACCCTGTCTCTATAAAAATACCAGACCCTGTAACTCTGGGCGCCACGCTCGTGGTCACCACAGCATGTTAACGTGAATCCAGAAGTGTCCCAACCTCGTTTGTTGTCTTCGGGGCCCAAGGGGCCCTGTGGGGCACGGGAGGGGCATCGCCGGCATCCGGAAGCCTCTGGTTCTCAGGAGGGCAGCACAGGCTTCCTGGAGGATGTGGGTTTTGAGGTGGAGTAGGAGTTCTCCGGGTGTCTTTCACTGAGGGTAGATTGAGCGTGGACTGTGTGCTGGTGTGAGAGACCCAGCAGTACGCGTACATGGTCCCTGCCATGCCTTGGGGGACAGACAGGCCCCGTCTGGGTGAATGACACAGTAACGTCAGGCAGCAGCAAACTCCAAGAACACGGCCCAGTGACATGATGGGGAAGGGGGATTGGGTGGTCCGGGGCTGGGCACAGCGGGGGAGGGGAAGGGGAGGCTCATGGGCGCAGGTCTGACCACCCAGGGCCCCACTGGGCCAGACGGGAGACAGCACCTGGGAGGAGGTGACTGCAGTGCCTGGGTCCAGTGTGACCTGCAGGCCCTGCTGAGGGGGGTACACAGGGAGGGAGACTCCTGCATTTCTGTCCTGAGCCCTGAGAGAGACGGGAAGCAGGTGCATCTGGTATCACCTGCTGCGGCCAGCTCCTTCCCAGCAGGTGGGGAGCCGGGTCTGCAGGAGGACGCCCCTGACCCCTCCTCTTCTCTCTTGCAGACACCGGTGGGCACGCCCAAAGGTAGGCACGTGGGGCCTCTGCGCCCTCTGGTGGCCAGAGTGGGGATGGCGGGCGTGGAGGATTAGGGTTGGGGTTAGGGTTAGGGGTTAGGGTTGGGGTTAGGGTTAGGGGTTAGGGTTGGGGTTAGGGTTAGGGGTTAGGGTTGAGGTTAGGTTAGGGGTTAGGGTAGGGTTAGGGGTTGGGGTTAGGGTTAGGGGTTAGGGTTGGGGTTAGGGGTTAGGGTTAGGGGTTAGGGTTGGGATTTGGTTAGGGGTAGGGTTGGGGTTAGGTTAGGGGTTAGGGTAGGGTTAGGGATTGGAGTTAGGGTTAGGCGTTAGAGTTGGGGTTGGGTTAGGGATAGGGTTAGGGTTGGAATTGGATTAGAGTTAGTGTTGGGTGTTAGGGTTAGGGCTAGAGTCAGTTGCTGTTGTTGCTGTTCTGTAATAAATAAGAAATAATAGTAGCAATGATTTATCGTTCTAATGCTTCTCCTTGAGTACTGTGTTTAGCCCTGGGTCACGCCTAGTGCTATTCACCATGCCTTCCCTCAGTTTCCGCAACATTCCTGGTTGAGGAACTGCAGCATCCCCGGTACCCAAGGGGAAACTGAGGCTGGGTTGCCATGCTGTGGGGAGGTCCCACCTGGCTGTGTCTGCAGTCCCTGGGTCTGGAACCCAGCTGAGCAGGACAGGGTTCCCACACAGACACACCACTGCAGCACAAAGCACAGACAAAGAAAAAAGGCAAAAATTTGAACTCTGTGAACCATTTTATGCACACTCTACACCCAAATTATTGCAAATAGATCATACACATTTGCCAATATTTCACATCTTGACCCCATTTAAATATGTGTTCTT
Source organism: Cheirogaleus major (assembly GCA_963574435.1). Taxonomy (NCBI): domain Eukaryota; kingdom Metazoa; phylum Chordata; class Mammalia; order Primates; family Cheirogaleidae; genus Cheirogaleus; species Cheirogaleus major. The sequence continues at coordinate 23,011 of CAUYPO010096571.1, forward strand.
GGCTGGGCACGGTGGCTCACACCTGTAATCCCAGCACTCTGGGGAGGCTGACGTAGGAAGATCACTTGAGCCCAGGAGTTCGAAACCTGCCTGGACAGCATAGTGAAACCCCGTCTATAGAAAAATAGAAAAATTAGCTGGGCATGGTGGCGGCTGTAGTTCTAGTTACTGCGGAGACTGAGGCAGGAGGATCACTTGAGCCCAGGAGTTGATAACACTGCACTTTAGCCTAGGTGACAGAGTGAGACCCTGTCTCAAAAAAAAAAAAATGATAAAAGATAAGAAAAAAAAGAAATATGTATTCTTAGATTAGATATCATAGCTTATTACATATATTATTAGGTCGTTAAGTATAGGAAATTTGTTACATACAAATTGTATCTGAAGAACATACGTTAGACGTGTGTGTTTGCACATCACAAGCAGGGTAGGAGAAAGCCACTGCTGGGATTGGCCGTGGTGTCTGGAGTGTCTCTGGCCTGATTGTCGTGTGTTAATTATTCATGGGGAGAGTGTCTCCTTGTCTTACTGTAGCATTAAAAATTAATAATTTACAAAAAAATCCATGCAGGCCTCTCAGGGATTTTGTGCAAATTGCTGGGCTAAGAGATGAGTGGGGCCGGGTGTCGGGGGTCCTCGTGACCGTGTCGCCTCTGATCTCCTCTCTCTCTCTCCACCTCCCTCGCAGAGAAGCGAGTCTCCAACACTCCGGTGAGGACGGTCGAAGGTTCCACCATGATGAAGGCAGGTGGGTTGGCCCCCAGTCTCTGGCCCCCAAATCCAGCCGCCACCCAGCGCTGTACCTCGGTCCTGGGAGTCCTGGGGGGTGGGGGCGACACAGACCCACCCGTGGCAGTGTCTGGTGGGGGCTGTGGCTACGGGGGTGGCGGCTCCGAGGCTGGGTGGGGCCTGGGATGCCCCGCTGCTTGGGTGCCTTGGTCACACGCAGGCCCACGCTTCCCCGAGAAGACGGGCCCTCGCGCATGGCGGCTCTAACCCGACGCCCCTTGCGGCTTTCCTTCCACCTTAACCTCAAGGCTTGCCGTGCGTGTGCGGGGGGTGCTCACGCCTGAACACGCTCGCTGCAAATCCTGCCCGCTCCGCCGTCCTCGGGCAGCAGGACTGGCTGCCTCGGGAGAGAGAGAGTGAGCGCCCCGTCCCTGGGGGGGACCAAGCCAGCTCTCTGGCACTGCTGCTCTTAGGAGCAGGGGGAAGTCGGGGTTAGTTCTGAGTCATGCAGGGTGTGAGGTCAGGGTTTGAGTCCCCTCTTTCCCAGTGACTATGGTGCCTTGAATGTTTCCACCTGCCGGAGGGGTGGAATTGTACTGACCTCACGCCCGGGGCCTGGCATAAAACCGGAGCAATGATGAATAAGTTATAACTGTTGTTTTTGGAGTGAGTTGGAATAACAGAAAACCGGAAAAAGGAAGCGAAGACAGATTGAGGCTCCCAAGGAAGGAGGGCCAGGTCTCCTGCACGGCCCAGGGAGGGTTTTGCCCCCGGAGGGTCGCGTCTCCCACAGTGGGGGAGCGCCTTCCAAGGCCCTGTGCAGTTAGACCAGCCCTGGCTAACACCAAGGCAGGGCGCCCCGCTGGTCCCCTCAGCCAGTGACTTTGTGCAGTACACAACCTGCTCAACTGTGCGAGCAGCCCCGGACATAGATATCTGGGTGTGGAGGTGTTAGGCTGTGCAGGGACATGGGATTGAATAACAGTCATTCATTCATTCATTCATTCTAGTGCTTATTGAGCTCTTGCTGTGTGCCCGGTCGGGGGGAGGGAGGCGCTGGAGGGAGGAAGAAATTTAAATCACAGGGCTCAGGGGAGGCCTGACTTAAGAGACTGCATTTAAGGCCGGGGGCGCGGTGGCTCACGCCTGTAATCCTAGCACTCTGGGAGGCCAAGGTGGGCAGATCTCTCAAGGTCAGGAGTTTGAAACCAGCCTGAGCAAGAGCGAGACCCCGTCTCTACTAAAAATAGAAACTAGCTGGACAACTAAAAATATATAGAAAAAATTAGCCGGGCATGGTGGCACATGCCTGTAGTCCCAGCTACTCGGGAGGCTGAGGCAGGAGGATCGCTTGAGCCCAGGAGTTTGAAGTTGCTGTGAGCTAGGCTGACGCCACGGCACTCTAGCCCAGGCAACCAAGTGAGCCTCTGTCTCAAAAAAAAAAAAGAGGTAATGAAGGCTAAATGATGTCATTAGGGTGGGGCCCTAATCCAATAGGATTGTTGTCCTTATAAGAAGAAGAAAGAACACCAGGGATGCACTTGCACAGAGAAAAGGCCATGTGAAGTCACAGCAAGAAGGTGGCCATCTCCAAGTCAAAGAGAGAACCAAACCTGCCAACCTTGATCTTGGAATTCCAGCCTTCAGAACTGCCAGAAAATAAATTTCTGTTGCTTAAGCCCCCAGTCTGTGGCATTTTGTTACGCAGCCGTCGCTGACTAATACAAGGGCTGCTACTGCAGTAACTGGCATGCACACAGTAACTGCTCAATACGTGGTAGTCATTATTATTGCCTGCATTGCAAACAGCCTTGGGAGCTAGAGATAGTGTGTCTCATTGAGTCGGCGAACAGACTTATTTACCTTCCAGGGTGGTAAGGTCCCTCCCCTCCCCTAAGGAGGTTGCCATTCCAGGGTAATAAACATGATGTCCTCTCAGGACAGAGGTTGAATGGGTTTGCCAGCAGCCTCTGTGAGATCGGGGGTCTCCTGATCAGCACTCACCTGGGCTGGCTCAGCATCACTACCGCTGAAGGGACTTCAAGGCCAAGGGCCACCGGTGGGAAGCAAAGCTCCTGCCACCTGCTGTGCAGCAGGTAACAAACCGCTCAAATCCATCTGGGCTCACTGTCTTCTTAGCAACTGCATCCCTGGAAGCATGGCAAGCCAAAGGAACTTCTTACACTTCGTTGTTATTAACTCAGGATGGCGGTATTCATTAGTCCAACACACATTTATTGTGCCAAGCCCTGGCGATAAAGCACTGAGGAAGTTAGGCACAGTCCCCTGCCCCCAGGGAGTCGCCTCCTCAAGTCTAGAGACTGGAGCCACGGAGTGAGCCAGGAGCAAATATAGCCGGGCTCGGTCTGAGCTCCAGCATCTGAGGTTCAGGAGACCTGGGGGTCTGCAGGGACAATGAGGGCCTCATTCATCCTGTGACTGGGCCCTGACCAAATGGCCACTTATTCAAAACAGATCCTGTCTTTTAGGAGCTAGGCAATGAGCATCCGAAAGCTTCCTGCCTGCTCGGGACCGTGCATAGCATTTAGCATCTCTTCTAATCTTTGCACAACCCTGTGAAGTGGGTGCCCAAATGTTATCCCCATTTGACAGATGAGAAAACCAAGGCCCAGCGAGGTTAACCAGCTTGTTCCAAGTGGCCAGCTGCGGCAGCGACAGAAGTGGGATTTGAACCCAACTTTGTCTGACTTCACCAAATGCTTTTTTTCCCCAACAACACCTGGACACCTCCAATTACATTTTATCAGTTCAAGGCTTTTTAAAAAACCCAAAGCATCGACCACATGAAAAAGCGTTTAGTGCTATTTTAACCTGAGTCCCTCGGAAGGCACGCGGGAGCAGCTGCTGCAAGGTGGTGCTGCCTTGCGCCTGGGGCCTTGCAGGGTGCAATCCCGCCACAGGGGCCCCGGGCCTGGGTTGTGCCTGACCTGGTCATTCTGAAATCAGGGGCCCCTCCCAGGACGGTGCGGGACGAGGAGAGTGGCAAGGCGGGCTCAGAACCTGGCTTGAGATGACTCATCGAGGCTATTTATTACCCATCTCCATTTCTCGGTCTGATTGGGCTGCTCGGGGCGAGCCTCCCTTCTCGGTGCTGAGTAAGCAGCGTGGACTGGCCCTGCCACCTCTGGCCTCATCTGGAGCTCTCTCCGCTCGCCCTCATTAGCGCCCGGGCCCCCTGGGGCCGCTGGAAGTTCCCCCCAACTGCCCTCGGCCAGGTCTTCCCAGCAGCCTGTTCTCACCCCTTCTCCCGGCCTGCTCCTTCGTTCAGGTCTCAGCTTAGATGCCTCCTCCGGGAAGCTGTCCCTGACCACTGCGTTCCCCACTGCCAGCCCTCAGCACTCCCCTGCTCACCCCCAAGGAAGGCGGAGCCGCCCTCCCGGTTTCCCAAGCCAGACCCCTTCCCCGTGCCAATCGGGCAACAAATCCTGTTGGTTCTAACTCCAAGTTCATCCCAAATCTCCCCTCCCATTGTTCCTCTGGTCTGTACCTCCATCCCCACCAACTCCGTCCTCCCCCCCGCCCCCTGGGCCACCTCTTTTCCACGCAGCCGCTGGAGGGACCCCGGGACAGCCCAAGTCAGACTCTGCTTTGCCCCGCTCAGAACCCCCCAGCGGCTCCCGTGTCCCTGGGAGTAACAGCCACAGCAGACACCGGGCTGTGTGACCTCACCTCCTCCACCCCTGCCAGCAGCCGCGTGGCCTGGCTCACTCCTGCCCCACCCCGGGCGGCCAGAATGCTCTCCCCGATGTCTGCCTGGCCCCCTCTCTCCTTCATGACTTTGCTCAAAAGCCACTTTCTCAGGGAGGCCTTTCCCGACCCTTTTATTTAATATTGAAATTTGTACCCCTCCACCTTGGCCCCGCCCGTCCCCTTCCTTTCCTTTATTTCCCTCTATAGCGCTCTCCCCTTTTCATGCGGAGTAGCGTCTGTTCTTTAGTGGTATCCGTTGTCTGCCTTCCCCTCTCTAGGATGGAAACCTACACAGGCGGGGGCCTTTCACTGTCGTGTTCACTGATGTGTCCCCAGCACCTCTCCGGGGCCTGGTCCCCATGTGCCTGTAGTAAGTGTTTGTTGAATGAATGACAGTCCACAGCATTTGCCCCTTAAACAAGCAGGGATGTGTTCCTTTTATCCAGACGTTCCTGCTACTGCCGGCATGTGAGATGCTGCAGCAAAAGTAGGTCCCAGAGGAGGCAGGCCTGGCACAGGTCCAGGTCTTGCTGGACACCAAGCTCTCCTTGAAGGTCATGCCGGCCGGGACGGCCCAGCTCTGGCCCCTGGAGCACAACTAGGAAGGGGCCTCGGGGGCCAGCACCTGCCTGTACCTGTAGGTGCTACCAACAGGTTCCTTATTCGGCTCGGTTCACCCTGGCTCAGAAGGGCCCTGGCCCCGGGTGCAGGGTCAGTGCAGCCAGGGCAGTGGCTCCTGTCCCACAGCTCCTGCCAGGAACAGGGTCCCTCCTGGCTGGGTGTGCAGCCTACCCTCCACCTTCGAGGACAGCGTGGATGGGGGTGCGGACGGGAGGACAGCGTGGCTCTGCTCTGGGTGTCACTTTTAGAGTAGTGTCTGCCCTTCTCAGCCTCGCGTGGCACCCCTGGAGGGAGCCCGGGGAGGCAAGTCTGATGTCACCATGCCTCCCATAGCCCCTGCCCGTCCAAAACACACCCACGAAGCCAAGCCCTGCTCACATCAGTGGACAAGACAGACGAAGTCCCTGCTCCCACGAGCTCCCGTCCCAGTGAGGAAAGTCGGGCTACAGGCAAATAAACGGTTCCAGATCGTGGTGTGGCCCTTGAAGGGGATGCACAGGGTGACATGACAGAGAATGAGTGGCATCATCAGCTTGCGCTTCGGGGAAGGCCTCTCTGGGGAGGTTTCATCTGAGCCAAGACCTGAAGGGTGAGAAGGGGCAGCATTTTAAAATCTGCTTTTTTATAGCCTTCCTGAAGTATAATTAACATACAGTGATCTTGATCCTTTTAAAGTACACACTTTTGTAAGTTTGGGCATATGTATGTACACATCCATCACTCCAACCAAGATGATGAATATGTCCGTCACCCCAAAAGTTTTCTAGGGGACAACGTTTTGAAGAGCTGGGGGAACATGGTTTCAGGCAGACGGACCAGTAAGTGCAAAGGCCCTGTGGCAGGGACAAGCTTGGTGGCGCCAGGAGCAGAAAGGAGGCCAATGGGGAATGTGACAGGAGCTAAGGACAGGGGTGGCTGGTGCCCCACCCGGGGACTTCTTGGCTGAGGCAATGAGCTCAGGTCTGAATGTAAGTGTTTCCTCGGCACCCTCAGGCCGGTGAGGGAGCAGACGTGCTGTCCTTCGCTGCCAGAACCCTCCGGGCCTGCTCTCCGCCAAACCGGCTCCTCCGAGAAACCAGCCCATGCAGGGCGGTGACACCTGCCAGTGACTTAGTGAGTGGTTTCCCCAGAAATGATTTACATTTTCACTGGGACCTCTGGCACACTGACCTGAGGCTGAGGGCGGGATTTCAAGGCCGAGGAGAGGCGTGAGGGAGCCTTAACCAGGTTTTCCTGGGGCCTTTGTGGTCTCAGCCTTCAGGAAAGCAGGTGTGCTGGTTTCTTGAAAATTCTGAGTTGCAAGGCATGAATTGAGGACAGGGTGCCTTCGGTCCCCTCAAGCGCTCCAGAGCTGGTTCTTGGCAGCCTCCCCGCCTGATTGCCAGAGACCCGGCTCTGCTCCGTGGGGGAAGGACTCGGATAACAGGAAACACCAGGCCGATCTCCTTAGAGCACGTTCCCTTACGACAGACAGTTCTGGGGAGCAGAGAGCAGGTTTTAGGGAAACCAAAGAATGTGGCTGCTCCTGGCTTTTGGGATCGCAGGATTTGGGGGTGCGAGTTACAGCAAGGGCAACCGCCACCCTGGAGAGGGCAGAAGCTGGACTCACAGGCCTGGGTTTGAACCCGGAACTTGCTAAATGAATGGCTTGGGCCAGCCACTTCTCTGAGCATCCGCTTGCCCTTGGAGTTTTAATCCCAGACCTCCCTGCGCGGTCGCGCCGTGGGTGCCCCCTGCTCACCTGCACCCCGACCTAGCCTCTGCTGCCATCAGTTGGTTCCGTTTCCTTCTTACACTCGGTGCCTCTGATTCCGTGATTAATACTGGACTAGGCTTGGTTTCCTGAGAATCTAAATGACTCACCTCCATTCACAACGGTCCTGCTGAGCAGGGAGGTCTGGGGGACATGGGGACTCCCGGGCGAGGAGCCTCAGCCCCCGCGGTCATCCCTGCTGAGCTGTGGGCCTTGGCCAAGTCTCTTTCCCTCTCTGGTCTTAGCTTCTTCCTCCGTATCTCTGGGAGGTGGAAGGAAATACTGGAAATTGGGAAACCCAGCTCCTGGGCCCAGGAGCTCATGAGGTTAACAGCCTGAAGATTAGGTGCCTGAGCCCAGAGGCTGGCTGTCGCTGAGGGAGGGGCTTGGAGGACGGAGGAATGCCCCCTCCTGGGGCTCAGACTGAAGACAGTGTGGCCCCCCATGGCGCTGTTCACATCAACCTGCTTAATGCTCACTACAACCCTTTGCAGCAGATGTTATTGTTCCCATATTATGAATGACAAAATGGAGGCTCAGAGAGGGTGAGTAACTTGCCCAATTCACACAGCTAGGAAGGATTTGACTCGGGCTGGCTGGTTCCAATGCCTCTGGCAGCCCAGAGGACAGAGCTAGAAGTGCCCTGCAGGGACCCAGGTCTCCCGTCCTTTCTCTGGAACACAACAAAGAGATTTTTAAGCAAACCATTGACTCCCAGTGCCCCATTTTACAGATGAAGGCACTGAGACCCAGAGGGGAAGTCATGTGGCTGAATGCCGACCTGGGCTCAAACCCAAGCCCTGGGCTCTCCCGCTAGTCTTTCCACCCCAGAGCTTCACCTAACTAGCTGGGGCCAAGACTGAGCTCACAGCTGGTGAGCCAGAGTCCTGGGAAGTGTCCCCACAGGGACCGTGTGACCAACAGCCTGGCCTGTGCTGAGGAAGGAGGTAGTCACTCACTCGACATCACCTGAGGGCCCGGGAAAGACCCCAGACCCCCAAGCTTCTCTCCCGTGGGTCCACCACAGTGCCCGAAACTCCTGAGTGAGTCACCCCTGGACTGGGCAGTGAATGTCATGGCAACAGATTCCCTGGAAAGGGGAACCCCAGGCCGTGGCACTTTAGCTGAGGTCTAGAGTGGGAGGCGGGAGTCCTGGGCACACAGCTGGCGGGGGGCGGGGAGGGGCAAGAGGATCAGAGCCGTTTACATTTCTTGCCCAGAAAGCGTCCTGTAGACAGTTCATTTCAAAGAGCTTTCTAAGTTCAAGTTTATTCAGGGCCCATTGCAACCCTGGGAGGGCTGCCGGGTCGTGTTAAAATGCACATCTGAGGCCGGGCATGGTGGCTCACGCCTGTAATCCTAGCACTCTGGGAGGCCGGGGCAGGAGGATCGCTCAAGGTCAGGAGCTCAAAACCAGCCTGAGCAAGAGTGAGACCCTGTCTGTACTAAAATTAGAAAGAAATTAATTGGCCAACTGAAAAAAAAAAATATATAAAATTAGCCGGGCATGGTGGCACATGCCTGTAGTCCCAGCTACTCGGGAGGCTGAGGCAGAAGGATTGCTTGAACCCAGGAGTTTGAGGCTGCTGTGAGTGAGGCTGATGCCACGGCACTCTAGCCCGGGCAACAGAGTGAGACTCTGTCTCAAAAAAAAAAAAAAAATGCACATGTGGCAGAGGAGGAAACAGGCACCTGTGCTGATCCCTGCCCCTGGCATTCACACGCTTATGCAGCCCCCTCCACATTGCGTGTGTAACCAATGGAATATTGTGGAAATGACAACGCGTGACTTCTGAAGCTAGGTCATAAAAGACATTGGGGCTTCCATCTCGCTCACTGGGTATCACCTGCTTTGGATTTGGAGGGAGCCAGCTGCCTCGTTGTGAGGACACTCAAGCAGCCGGTGGGACTGGCTCGTCTCCGAAGCAGATCCCCCTCCACCCCCAATCAAGCCTTCAGCTGACCGCAGCCCTGGCAAATACCTTGACTGCAATCTCATGAGGGACCATGAGCCAGAATCATCCTGTCGAGTCCCCCCCGAATTGCTGACCTGCAGAAACGGTGTGATACAATGTTTATTGTTGTTTTAAGCCACTAAGTTTTGAGGTGCCTGGCAATGGATAATAATACACCCAGAGAGGAGACATGACCTCCCACAGTACCTGGGCCAGACCAGGACTCCTGTACCAGTGTTCTTTCTCCTGGGGAAAGCAAAGGTGAGAGAGGCCTAGGCAGGGAAGAGAAGGCAGTAGAGGCTTCAAAGTTGGAGCCAAATCCCAGTCTGCCACTCTCAAGCTGTGTGACTTCAGGCAAGTTACTTAACTGC
>CAUYPO010096574.1:0-18973 GCA_963574435.1 Cheirogaleus major
GGTCCGGGCCGGGTCCGCTTCTCCGCCAGGGAGGGTGACAAGGGCGTGTGGCCGGGGTTGAAGGAGAAGGCGGAGAATCCCCCCAGCTGCCTCCCCAGGGCGGCCTCTGCTCCCCTCGGCTCCCCGAGACTCTGCACTTCCCCTTCGCAGTGGAGCAGAGACCAGCTCGGGGTGCTGCCTTGCCCTGGACGGCCCCGAAATCGCTCGGTGTTGCCAGTTGAGCACGTCCCGGTAACGGATGACGGCAACACCCATGAGGGCCGGGACCCACGTGGTGCACGGCCCTCCCTCCCTCAGGTCAGGGAGGAGTGAGAAACCCCCAAAGGAGTGACGTCTGCCAACAACCAAGTCCTCTCTGTAAGTCCCCAAGTGCCCCTGGGTGTAGGAAGGGAGTCAGCAAGGCCCGCAACGCCCAGGCCTGCAGCTCGGCACGGGCAGGAAAGCACAGGGACTCACTCGCGTCTTGGGGTCCACACAGACCGCCACCCACCTCTCCATGGTGTTGCTCCTGCAGCCGGGGCTCAGAGCGCACGTGAGCATGGGTGAGGGGAACCGGGGGGGTTGGCTTCCTGGAGGAGGCGGCTCCATACCCGATTTCACAGGGGCTGCGGCAAGACTCAGAGGCACAGCTGGGTCCCCTCCCCAGAATACAACATTGCTATGAGAGATCTCCGGAGACTCCACCGTTTGTTTTCTCTCAAATCTGAAATCTACTCTTGCAGAATGAAGGTTTGTTCTCACATTTGAGCCTGAAAGCTCTAATAACAATGGCAAGTTCGTTTTCCAAAACAACGAACGTGAACTTCAGCAGAATACCAACAGTGGACGCCTGTGTGTCTTCTTTCAAGGTGTATCTTCCCAGACCCTGGCCCACCCTTCGGTGGGATTAGGTGGGTTTCTCTGCCGTTGGGTTTCTTGTATATTCTGGATATTGGTCCCTGCCGGCCGAGTAGTTTGCAGAGGTTCTCTCCCGTCCTGCAGGTTGTCTCTTCGCTGTGGTGATTGTTTCCTTTGCTGTGCAGAAGCTTTTTAGTTCGATAAGGCCCCATTTGTCTATTTTTGTTGTTCTTGCCTGTGTTTTGTCATCTTATCCGTAAAGTATCTGCACAGACCAGGGTCCTGAAGTGTCTCCCCTACCGTATCTGCTTTACCTGTTTTATAGTTTGGGGTCTTACACTTACGTCTTTAATCCGTTTTGAGTCGGTGTTTGTGCATGGTGAGTGACAGGGGTCCAGTTTCATTCCTCTGCACATGGGTACCGGTCCAACCATTTATTGGAGCAGGTGTCTTTCCCCGGAGTGTTTTAAAATGCTCGACTGCAGTAATCGCCAGGGAAATGCAAATCAAAACCACGATGAGGTATCATCTCACCTCAGTTAGAATGGCGATTATCAACAAGACAAGAAATAAAGGGTGTTAAGGAGTCAGAGGAAGGGGAGCTCGTGCGCTGTTGGTGGCTATGGAAACCAGGATGGCCGTTGCAGAACAGTACGGAGGTTTCTCAGGAAACTAAAAGCAGAACCACTGCACGGGACAGAAGGCCCACGGCTGGGCACACGTCCGAAGGAAAGGAAGTCAGCAGGTCGAAGGGGCGTCTGCGGCTCTGTGTTTACGGCAGCACTGCTTACAACAGCCAGTGTCTGCCAGTGGGGGGGCAGGCACAGAAAACATGGTGTGAGTGCAGAATGGAATACTATGCAGCCATGAAAAAGGACGAAACCCTGCCACGTGCAGCAGCATAGATGGAACCGCGGGGCATTGCTTTAAATAGGATAAGCCAGGCACGGAAAGACAAACACCACCTGCTCTCCCATACATGTGGAGCTAAAAATAATGGAGCCCCTCGGTAGAGACCAGGGTTGTGGCCACCCGAGGGGAGCTGGGGAGGGGAGACAGGGAGACGCTGGCTAAGGGACAGGAAATCACAGCTGGACAGGAGGCCACACGCCAGGGCTCCAGAGTGCTGTAGGGAGCACGGGTTAGCAGTGATTTACTGCACATGTTCAAGAAGCCAGAAGAGAGGATTCCGGATGTTCCCAACACAGAGAGACGGTACAGATTCCAGGCGACGGATACGCTCGTTACTCTGATCTGAGCATTGCACATGGTGCCCCATAAATACGTACACCTACTGTGTGTGGGTGAGAAACAAAAGGGAAAGAAATGGAAGAGCCAGTGGTGAGCTTCCCGCGAGCCCGTGGGTTGAGTCCCAGGACACAGGAGGGCCCGGACTCTCCGCAGACACTGCGAGGCTGCCCCACCGCTGTGTCCTGGAGCCCCGCCCCGCCCTCTGGACTCCAGATCCGCAGGCTCTCGGGGAGGCAGCCCTGGGTTCCGCCCCGGCCTGGGCCGGTGCCTGCTGTTCCCAGACTCAGTTTCCTGCAAAGCCAGGATAACGCTGCTGAGCACCCACGGCTTCCTTGACGTGCAGCCTCGCCCTGGACACGTCGGCCTCGACACAGAGAGTGACGTCGTGAGTGTGCAGCGGCCGTGCGCCGGCACCGCCTCAGGGCTCCACCGACGCCAAACACACGGCCGGACGCAGGGCACCCGAGGTGCAGGGTGACGGTCCCCCACTGCGCAGCCCCGGCTCACATAGGCCGCGGGCCCCAGAAGGTTCCGGCTGGGATCTCCCAGGAATGTGCTTCCATTTGGCCTGGGAAGGTGCTCAGGGATGTTTTCTGACAGACGGGTGAGGCAGAGCCCAGCCCCAGGGCCCAGGGTGGGTCTCAGCCCGGCTCACGGAGGCCCTGCCCGGCGGCGAGCCGCAAGACCCTGGAGGGCCAGCAGCCAGGGACGTGGAGCCCCGTGGTCTGGAGCCCAGGCTGAGGCCTCCCGGGCCTGCTCTGCCCACCCCCGGCGAGGGGCCGGGACAGGCCCCTGACCTTCCTCGAAGGTCACTGTGGGGGTTCAGGGGAAGGAAACGGACCCTCGTGTGCCGGGCTGGCTCGCTGACGATCCACAGGCTGGTGGCTAAGGGGATGCTGATGCCACCATGCACCTTCCCAAACATGCCCCACCGGGACGGGCACGCGTGGCCGGCGTCGGGCTCCAGAGCCCTGGCAGGTGGCCGTGGATGTCCCTCTGCCGTCACATGGGCCCTGTCACCAGAGCATTGTGGGCAGGGGACGCCACCAGAATGTGGGAGGTGAGAGGGCTCAACCAGGTCCTGGGGGCAGAAGCCGGAGCCCCAGACGGGGACTCCCAGGCCCTTCCGTCAGGGACGGCTAGAACCCACGGACAAGGAGTCGACCACAGGGCGCCGCGGGCCGGGGCGAGTTCCGTCACCTCGTGGGGAGTCAGGGGATCGGACAGTTACTAAAGACCCTCATGCGGGTGCAAACCCTACAGCCAGTCTCCAAAGTCAGGGTCAAACGGGACGAGACACTCTCCCTCCTCACTCCACTCTCTTGTCGGCCAATGAGCCTGAGATGCCCACTCGTACTCAAGTGTAAAGGACTGGCACCTTCCGCGAGTCTGCTCCGTGCAGACCTCCGGCCCGGCACACGCAGAGGCGGCGGCCACGGGCAGGCTGAGGGCAGGTGTGGGACCCTGGGCCGGGACAGGAGGATAGGAGTCCCCTTCCCGAAGGAGCTCACGGTTCCTCCTGGTGCACAGACAACAGTGACACCCTCCTCGTGGGGCTGGACAGGAGGAGCCCAGGCGCGAGGCCCTCTGACACGGGGGCTGCTCCCCCAATGCTGGGCCACAGGACCTGGAGTCGAGGCTGGTGAGGTCCCTGGCGAGCGCGCCGCCCCCCAGGCCCGGCCAGCATGAGCTACCCCCGGGCCTGCCCAGACACCTCCACGCTATGGCCCAACAGGTAGGTCCCGACCAGAGAGCCCACTGAGCCGCCGGCGCGACTCCAGGAGGGGACCTCTGACCCCGCGAAGGCCTGGCCACACCAAGCCCACGGCCACGGCCCACTGGTGGCTGCTGACTCCTCCAATCCAGGGAGCTGATGCTTCAGCGGTCGCAGTTTCCTGGCTGCCGGCCCAAACCACGCCAAGGACTCCATGGGGGTGTCTCTCGGGGGGCTTACGCGCAGCACCTGCAGTCCCGAAGCCCGGCCGGGCAGGGGCAGGCTCCGCAGGGCAACGCGGGGTGACACTGCCACAGGCGCCACTCCCAAGTGGGGACGACGCCACGGAAAGGAAAGCTGCCCCACTGTGCAAAACGCGCGCCCTGGCGGGGTGTTTAGGGTGAAGTCCACGCCCTCGGCACCCTTTGCGGCTTCCCGGCCTCCCGCGGACGCTCCTGGGCCCTTCCAGCCGCGTGGACAGACGCCGGGAGCCCACGACCCTGGCTGCGTTCCCCGCTCCGTCCTGCTCCGCGCCCACCCCCGCTCAGCAGCCCCTCCTGCTGCCCCCGCCACGTGGGCTCCGGAAGCGCAGAGGAGACACCGTCCCGTCACCGGGTGGAGCGGCCGCCGGGCCTGGCCGCCTCGCTGAGCCAGTCGCCGTGGGGCAGAGGGGCTCGAGGGCTTCTCGCAGCTCAGGGAGCGTGAGCCAAGGGCCCGGCCAGCCGCTGCGAGGACAGTGGCCCGGGACGTGGGGCTTTTAGGGCTTCTCCTGCCTTTCAGAGCTGCTCCCCTTTCACCCGGGAGCCTCAGAACAAAGATGGAGAGAAAAACAGACCCAAGAACGGCCGCCTTCCGCACACGCCTTCTGTCGTCAGGGAAACACCAATTTCCGCGACAGCTCAGTCTTTCCAAAGAGGCTTCCGGTTCGTAGCGGAACGGCGGCCTGCGTCTCAAAGTACGGAAAAGGTGCCCGGACAGACTTGGAAGCCTCTGGCTACCCATGCCAGCGTCCCAGAGGACGCGGTGACACGCTGTGCTGCTCTTAGTTCAAGAGCTCAGGTCTCGGGGCGGTGGGCTTCAAAATTGTCCCACGTTCCTGAATCCACGTCCGCTCCGGCCGGGGTCTGCAGGGCACTGACCGTGCAGCGTCGGGTCGGCGGGGGCCGGCCAGCATGCGGGGCAGCCGCGCCTGCCTCCCCACGTACGTGCAGGATTTCCACAGCTCCGGCACGATCAACCACGTGAGCCACGTCCCAGCCGTGGCCCGGAAGTCCTCCCCCGCCCAGGGCGGCGAGAGCCTCCTGTCCAGAACTCCCGCCTTCTGGGGAGACGCGTCCGGGCAGCACCAGCCCCCCAGGGCGCCGGAACCAAGGAACATAAATGAGCACCAAGTCTTTAACACGCGTCCCGCGCAGTCCACGGATGGCATTTAGCTACACTCGGAGAAGCGCTGTCAGGTGATGGAACACTACAAGACAGACATAACTTAAAAAGAGAGCAAAAGTGACTTTTTGGAAGAGAGGCCACTAGTGCAAGCCCCAGGACATTTAAGGCAGGTTCGGAGTCACCAGCCTCCTACCTGCCGAACAATCCTAGCACGAGAGCGCTCCGGAAAGTGCCCACATCGCCCCCAAGATGAAACCCCGAGGCTTCGAGCTGAGGGCATGCTTCACAACAACTCGCTGTAGTTTGATTTGATAAAATCAAGTGCACATCAGATAGTGAAAAGACAACAAACCAGCTTCTCTCCCAAGTTGATTCTGGTAATTCCTAATCCCAGACCACCGACCCTAACGTAGGTCTGGGCAGGCGTGTTCTCAGGTTGACCAGGCCAGGAGGACTCTGGTGGTCCGGCGCATTTTTAAAAATGAGTAATAAGTGCGCTCAGAGACGTTCGTTGACATGATGCTGGTGCGGGTTTTCTGAAACATCAGGTGGAAACTCTCTCGGGAGAGAGAACCACAGGGTCACGGGCTGGTGGCAGTGACGGTGGGGAGAGCCCCCGGATGGTATGGACTGGCCCCTCCCGTTGAAGTTCAAGGCTCAAAGACAAGGCAGGAGGATCAGGTGTCCCAAGAAGTCACTGCACACCCAGCCCTGAAGCCTCCATCCTTCCAGACCAGCACTCTGCAGCCCTGGTAGGTCTGGGTGCTGTGCTGGGTCCTGGGTGCTGCATGGAGGGCCTAGGTGCTATGCTGGAGGTCTGGGTGCTATGCTGGGGCAGGCCTGGGTGCTGTGCTGGGTTCTGGGTACTGCATAGGGGCCCTGGATGCTGTGCTGGGTCCTGGGTGCTATGCTGGGGCCTGGGTGCTATGCTGGGTCCTGGGTGCTGTGCTGGGTCCCAGGTGCAGTGCTGGGGCCTGGGTGCTGCATGGGGGTCCTGGGTGCTATGCTGGGGCCTGGGTTGGGGACCATAGACGCGCCCTCTGGGGGCGCAGAAAGGGGAGGTGAGAGAAGATGGCTGTGCCCACCAGCCTGGCTCAGCCCTCCCTGTGGCACACACCTGGGGTGGGAAAGGGACGGAAAGGAGGCAAGCACCCCCGGCACCGGCACCCCGCCCACCTGTCCCCAGGGAGCCCCAGTGGCTGTGGCAGGCTGGGTGTGGGGACACAGTGATGGCGGTCGGTGCCCTGGTGTTACTACGAGCTAGATCCCGGACGGCTCACTTCTCAGTTAGCGACGTGGTCCGGGAGGCGCCAGGCAGGCGGGAGCAGTACCGCGGCAGGGCTGCTCTCCAGCCCGGCCAGGGGGAGGTGGGCACGCAGCAGGTGGCCTCCCGCGGCCCCGGGCAGCGCTGGGGACGTCTGGGCTTCAGTCCACACGAGCTCACTCTGCACCACCGCCGGCCCCGGACCCGCCCGTCTGAGCACACACCAGAGGTGTTTGCCGAGTGAGGTTCAACTTCATCCTGTGAACTACAAGCACGGCCCCATCGGTCCTTTAGCCCACGGCGCTGACGCAGGAAGCAAACAACCCTCCTCCACCCTGGCGTCGGGCGAGCCTGCTGCCGCACTGCGTGGACTCGGAGTCTGACTGGGGATCACCGACAGACACCGTGCGGGCCTTCTCCGTCACCGTCCTCACCACCATGGCGAGGTCTCAGCCTGCAAGGTGACTGGCGCCGTGAACCTCAGGCGGGGAAACGGCAGCAGAGGCCGGGACAGGGACGGCTCAGCCCCCCTCGGCTTGCCGGACGGCGGGTCTCCAGGGATCGCTGGCTGTGCAGGGAGGGACGGTGGGTTTCCCTTGAGACACACCGAGTCTGAGAGTGCAAAGCCTCCTGCGGCTGCAGACCAGACCCGGGGCTGCAGGTGGACTTGCGTGTGTGTGTCTGTGTGTGTGTTAGGAGTGCTGTGTGTGTGCATGTGTGTGTCTGTACGCGTGTGTGTTAG
The DNA here is from genome assembly GCA_963574435.1 of Cheirogaleus major. Taxonomy (NCBI): domain Eukaryota; kingdom Metazoa; phylum Chordata; class Mammalia; order Primates; family Cheirogaleidae; genus Cheirogaleus; species Cheirogaleus major. The sequence continues at coordinate 7,195 of CAUYPO010096574.1, forward strand.
GAGCGCTATGTATACGTGTGTGTGTCAGGACTGATGTGTGTGTGCGTGTGTGTGTTAGGAGTGCTGTGTGTCTGTACGCGTGTGTTAGGAGTGCTGTGTATGTTAGGAGTGCTGTGTATGCATGTGTGTGTTAGGAATGATGTGTGTGCATGTGTGTGTGTTAGGAGTGCTGTGTGTGTGTACGCGCGTGTCAGGAGTGCTGGGTATGTTAGGAGTGCTGTGTATGCGTGTGTGTGTTAGGAATGATGTGTGTGCATGTGTGTGTCTGTACGCGTGTGTTAGGAGTGCTGGGTATGTTAGGAGTGCTGTGTATGCATGTGTGTGTTAGGAATGATGTGTGTGCATGTGTGTGTGTTAGGAGTGCTGTGTGTGCATGTGTGTGTCTGTACGCGCGTGTCAGGAGTGCTGTGTATGTTAGGGGTGCTATGTATGCGTGTGTGTGTTAGGGCTGATGTGTGTGTGTGTGTTAGGAGTGCTGTGTGTGCACGTGTGTTAGGAATGCTGTGCGTGTGTGTGCATGTGTGTACCAAGTGTGCTGTGTGTGTGTGCATGTGTGTATTAGGAGTGCTGTGTATGTGCATGTGTGTATTAGGAGCGCTGTGCGTGTGCACGTGTGTTAGGAGTGCTGTGCATGTGTGCATGTGTGTTAGGAGTGCTGTGCGTGTGTGCATGTGTGTTAGGAGTGCTGTGTGTGTGTACATGTGTGTATTAGGAGTGCTGTGCGTGTGCACGTGTGTTAGGAGTGCTGTGCGTGTATGTGCATGTGTGTGTTAGGAGTGCTGTGCATGTGTGCATGTGTGTATTAGGAGTGCTGTGTGTGTGCACATGTGTTAGGAGTGCTGTGCATGTGTGCATGTGTGTCCCATGTGTGCTGTGCGTGTGTGTGCATGTGTGTACCAGGTGTGCTGTGCGTGTGTGTGCATGTGTGTACCAGGAGTGCTGTGCGTGTGTGTGCATGTGTGTACCAGGTGTGCTGTGCATGTGTGTACCAGGTGTGCTGACTCCCTGACACACCGGGACACGCCTCTCACGGGGCTCCCGTGCCCTGGGCTGCATGGCACCAGCAGCAGCACATCCACGCAGGTGCCCGCCCCACGCAGGACAGGAGGACCGGGGCGGGAGCTCCGTCTGTGCCCACAACAGGGGAGAAGACGCCCTGGAAACCCGAGATCCCAACTCAGCGACAAGGGCGGGCAGAGGTGGCCCCGCAGGAGGCTGCCACTGCGCAGGACACACGCCTGTCAGGGGGCGGCACCCAGGCTCCCGGTGGACCTGCGGGCTCTGCCCGTGCGGCCCCTGGCCCGACGCCGCCTCTCCGCAGAGCACCCAGAGCCCAGCGCAGCCGGCGCACAGCGACAAGGGCGGGGGAGCAGGCCGGTGCAGAAGGGGTGAGTCCGTGCAGCGCTGGCGGGTCCCAGAGATGGGCATCGGCTGTCTCTAGGCAGGCAAGGGTCCCGCCAGCAGCGGCAGAACGTTCTGGAGAGGAAGGCACTTAAGAAATGTGTTCTCATGAGCTCTAGACACTCCAGAAATCTCAGAAATCACGCTTGGGGACTTAGCCACCTCTCAGAAAGGCGCGGGTAATTACGCAAGTGGGCAGATGAGTAGAAGAGCTGATGGGCGCCACTGTCGTGCCGGCGGTCCGGGGATGTTTGATTGCCTCTAAACGGCTTCGTCACCATGGGCGGTACGGCTCCACGTGGGTGCTGAGAAATGGAGAAACCGAGAGGAGACCGCAAGTGACTCGCGGACCCTGCGCTTGTTGCAAGCTCTGGAAAACACAAGTTTGTGGAAACGTGCGGAGACACCCCGCTCCCTGCAGACAGCCGGGGCCGCGGCTGCTCAGAACCTGCACGTGCTGCCTCGGCAGAGAGCAGCGGCCACACCTGGGCGAGGGACGCCTGCAGTGGCCAGGGCTGAACGTCCTCAGACCCTGCGCTGGCCCATTTACCTACAGAAGTTAGAAAAGTCCCCGCGCTGAGCTCCGGGACCAAAGAGTCTCGGTTCCACAAACCAAGAAGTACCAGCGCACGTGCGTTTACCGGGAACCCGCAGCAAGGTGCAGACAGACTGGCGCGGGGTCCCAGCGGGCGATTCTGACCCAGGGACGGGGCAAGGTCTGGAGACATCTCTGGTAGTCACGGTGGGAGGGGCTGCTCAGGCCCCCGTGCACGGAGCAGACCTGCTGCAGGGACCGAGCTAGCCCCAACGACCACAGCTGCCCTGAGGAGCCCTGTCCTCGAGGGACATTGGCACAAGACGCCTTGAAGGGGAGCGAGGACGTGGCGCCCTCACTGCCGGAGCCGAGGCACGGAGGCCAGGCCCAGGGAAGGCAGAAGGGTTTCCACCCTGGCAACGCAGAAGCCCTCCCAGGAATACTTATACTGTGCTTTTCATAGGGATGCCACGTGCTCTTTTTGTTCTTTCTTCTGGATCAGACAGTGCCAGAGCCAGAGAAGGCCCTGAGGATTTCATCAGACTCTAGCCCTCCAGCCCCGCCCTCTTTCTAGTCCTCCAGCCCCGCCCCAGTAAGCCAGCCCCGCCCCTGCCCCTTCAGCCATGCCCCCAGTATTCCAGCCACGCCCCCAGCCCCAGCCCGAGAAGGATGAACACTGGCCCGGCCACCCTGGGCCAGGTTAGCTGCTTTGCCCCATCGGGTGCTCCAGTTTCTTCTTGCCACCTTACTGGCTGTGCTGTGGCAGAAATGCCACCTTTTCCAGAGTTTTCTATCAGCACAGAAACAGGGGAAGGGCTGGCCCAGGGCTCACCAGCAGTGAGGCCGCTGCAGCCCCCAGAGACAGAAGGGCCCCTGTGGGCGGTGGGTGGTGAGTGGCCGGCACTCCTCTCCCAGAGTGGTCTGGGACAGCGCCAGGGCTGGGGCACCCGGGGCGGGTCACTTGCGGGGGACCCCCCGGGCCTGTGGAGTGTGGATGTGGCTGCAGGGAGCCCAGGCCCCTCCCAGCCTGTGCCAGGGAATGACCCCCCACCCCAAGAAAGGGGGCCCAGGCCAGGCTGCGCCCGCCGGGCAGCAAAGAGGCCAGCTGCCGGCCAGTGTCCTTCGGAGAGTGCAGTGCAAAGGTGACAGTTCCTTACAGTGGCCCAGTGCTGCTGGCTCTATTTCATGTCCTTTATTCATTCAAAGAACACGGACCAGGCCTTAAGACGCAGCAGCCCAGGCCAGGCCAGGCCCCCACAGATACCCACAGGCATCTTTGTCTGGGACGGCCTGTTTTCCTTACAGTTTTGAAACCAGGGGCCCCGAAGGGAAATCACACTCCCCAGCCCTTCGCGACCCCCCTGCAGCTCAGCCCGAAAGCCAGGACCACACAGCTCCCCAAACAGGGATGGAGCCCAGTCAGGGTGGGGCCACAATATCAGAGGACGTCAGCCCCCTCTGCCGCCCAAGCCTGGCCAGGCAGCCCTGACTCCCTTTGCCCTCGGTCTGCAGGCCGGAGTCTTTGCACAGACCTGTCTCCCTGCCTGCGTGACCCACTGCGGTTTCAGCCCACAGAGGACGGTCTCACTTCACCGCCCACGGCCCGGCAGGTGCTACCACCAGAAATTGTTTGCCCAGAGAATCCACCTGTCCATCCCCTGGAGAAATGTCCCGGGCCTCAGAGCCCAAGACCAAGGCAGAAAGTGACCCCGACAGAGGCCACCAAAACAGACACCGGCAGCAAAGGAGGGGTCTGGGGAGGAGGGGGCTCTGGAAGGCAGGGATGCTGTGCTCGCGGGCGCCAGCCGCAGACCAGTCTCGCTCACCTTTCCTTCTGCCTGCAGCACATCCACAGAGCGTCACCGCAGCAGTGAGTGTGACAGACACGGGGCGTGCAAGTGAGAAGTGAGCACACGCCAAGTTCCCGGGAGACTTCCCAAAGGCCCTGTGGGCTGCATGCCCGCTGCTCTCGGGAGCAGCAGTCTAGGACAGAGGGACAGAGACTCCACCCGGCAGGAAAGAGCGCGGCTTTGGGAGGCCCTGAGTGCCGCGCAACGTGGAGATGGTGGGCGATGGGGAGGATGGGACGGAGCAGACGGGTCATTCTAGAGGAAGCCACGGGAGGCCTCAGGGCAGTGACCACAGAGGACGACACTACTGCGTTCAGGTCTCAGGGGACGGTGGCACAGACAGGCAGAGGACAGGCCTGGTGTGTTTTGGAGAAGGACTGGACATGCCGGCGGGGCACAGGGTCAGTGCTGGGGGCCGCCCTGCTAGGCTGGGCAGGGAAAGAGGCGGGTCCCAGGATGGAAACCTGATTCAGGGCTAGATGGTAGCAGGGCCCTGGCATTCTGAGGCGGGGGCTAGGCAGCAACACGGGAGGACAGCAAAGAACCCACCGGAACACAGTGCCTGGCCCAGGCTGCTCTGCTGGAATGCAAGCCCCAAGTCTCTGCCCCCAGGGCCTGGAGCATGGCTGGAGCTCCCCACACTAACTAAGTGAGCCAGGTCTCCGGCCTCACACAAACCTGCACCCGGCCACAGCTCGCCTCGCCCGAGCCACCGTGGAAGGAGCGCCCCAGAGCCAGGTCCCTGCAGAGGAGAGGCTGACTCTGTGGCAGGTGACGTGCCAGGGACGAGGGGGCCAGGGAGGCCTCCCCCAGGGAGATCTTGCTACAGGACTGCCATCCACAGACCCAGACCCACCCCTCTCCAGGACGCCACTGGCCTGCAAAGTCGGAACTGGGCCAGGTGGCCGCCAGGGCCAGGAGATTCCAGGAGTCCTGCTCGCCCAGTTGGAGACAAAAGTCATTGCACACTCGAGTTCTGCTGGCCATTGCAATGAATAAGTAAATGTTACAAGGCCTCCGGGAGCCTCCGCGACGTTCACTGGGGTGAAGGACGGGCTCCCAGAGCTGCCGCCAGCTGCCGGGCCGGTCTCTGGGAAGCCCAGCACCCGACAGCTTGCGCTGGCCGCCCAGAGTTTCAGCACGGACTCCGTGGCGGAGGCGCCTGGGAGGGAGGGGTGGGCCTGGCTCGAGCCGCCACTCATGCAGCTACTTCAAAGAAATCGGGGGGCACTGGGACAGCCCAGGGGGGCCTTGCCAATGGGGAAGTTCCATGACAGCGTGCGAGGTAGCATTTAGAAAGGGAGATGCCAAACTCCGTTGCCCCTGTGCACCTGCACCAACGCAGGCCCCCGAGACAGCCGCCAACGCCACCCCCCAGACAAAAGCTAAGAGATCTACCAGGCTTTCCCTGTCCCAGGGCTCACTGCAGCCACCGCCGGGTCAGATTCCGGTCAGGGTCCTCCTTGTCCACCTCCTCCCCTGATGGCTGGGGCTGGACCGTCACTGACGGTGCTCGGGGTGACAGGTGGCAATCGGCAGAGGTCATTAACTTCAGAGCACCACATTTTAATGCAGAAACGAGCCTTTCTAAATCAGCGCAGCTGCGATGCTATATAAAGAAATGGGGATTTTAATGTTTTGCTTTTCTTCCCTTTTCTAGTGCCACATTATCATAACATTTTCCCATAATTACGCCCATAAAAGTCACCTGAAAAATACTTCATGCCACAAAAGTTGATCTACATATTTTATTCCGTGAATGTCGAGTGGCAGGTCCCAAACGGGGAATTTCGGAGCAGAATTCAGCAGGGAGGCCTGGTGCAGAGCACCCCCGTCCCGCCGGGCCCCCTTTTTGGGTTCAAGAGGCCTCTGGCCTTGGGGAGGTCCAGGCCGAACAGGTGCTGATGGGGACAAGATGGCCACTGTGGACCATAGAGGAGTGTGGACCCTCCAGGCGGGATCTCAGGGAAAGAGCTAGGGCGGGGCGAGGGGAAGGGCAGGCAAGGTGGTCAGACCTCCAGCCGTGAGTCAGCACTGCGCTCCAGGATGCTGCTCTGAGACCTGCCTGGGAGTCCCGCCTCCCGGGTATCTCCAGAGAAAGCCCTGTAAGGAGCAAAATGCCTCCCCCTGGCTGATCCTAGGCCACCGGGGTCAGTTAATAACAACCCCACAAAAGAGGTAACTTATCTTTATGTTAATTGAAAGAAACAAACAGCGCGTCTTCCCCTGCCAGAAATTCATCAGACAAAAATTCAGTGGGAAATTAAAAAGAAAAGATGAAAAACTTCTGAATGGCATCACTTCATTAAGCTTCCAGTATTTTCAATTTTACTTCTTCGAGAACTCTAGAAATAAAATCCGAACAGCAGGAAAGTAGCATATTCTAATCTCTCCTAAATATGCAATAAATTGCATTTATAAAGGAAATGCAACATCACAGTGCCTACGCTCGGTTAGTATTCTAATGGATTAAAAACAATTCAAAAGTTGTTTGTAATTTCTTCTCCTAGTTGCAGCTGAGGACATGAGATTTAACTGAAAGGTACAATTCAATTTTGACAGGATTTATTTGGGAAAAAAATGCATAGTCAAATTGCCCCTCCTCCTCCCAGCTCCCTGGTACTTGAAAATAAGGACTGTCTCCCACCATTTACCAGCCAGGACTTCTGTGGACCACGCAATTATGAATAGGGATATGCAATCTAGCTAAGGTGCAGCATTCCTCACCTCCGACCTACATACTGCATGCCAGTGACAAAGTCAAGGCTCAGGTGTCAAGGTGTCCCACTAGGTCCAGGCTCAGTGTCAAGGCATCCCACGAAGTCATCATTTTCTCTGACTCCCTCGCTGTTACGCTGTCCGATATCCCGTAGGGCAGGGCGGGAAGATCAAATCATCGGCGAGCACTGCACACCCACCCTCAGCCGGCTCCGGTCGTGGCAGAGAGGTCCCGTGCAAGAACCATGCCTCGGCAAGAAAGCCCTCTCTACTCCAAACACGCTAGGGGAAAAACAAGCTCTATCGGCTCTGGGTAAGCCACAGCCAGAGGTCTGTTTCCTCAGACCAGAAAGAGCAAGAGTTTCAACTTTCTCATCAACACTCATCACCACTCAAGTCAACTCATCGCCAAGCGTCTGACCCTCCTGGGCACTCAGTTGCAGAGAAACCCCGGGCTGCTGGCACCCCTGCGGGTACAGACTTCAAAGTGAGCCACGCTGGCCCCCTCCCCATTTGCTTTTCCCAGCAATTCTTTCCCAACAGGAGAAAATGACAAGGCTGTGTCACTATAGCAACTAGCCTAATTGGTGGACTGCAGGTCTTTCTCCAACCAGAGGGTGGAGCCCAGCTCCTTAAACATGGACTTGGCGCAGGGAAAGGACTGTCACCGGCCGAGAGCGGTGGAATACCCCCAACAGAACACCGGCCAGGAATAGTCCGGTCTCCTTGCAGCGGCACCAGGAAGTGAACCTCGCCTGTCCCAGAGAAACACGCAGACCTAACAGGAGGCTAATTGAATCCTGTGCGATGCTTATCAGATCCCCTAATTAATAGGGTACAAATATATCTGCTCCATAACACAAAACCATTTTGGGTAATAAAAATCCTTACTGATAACAAAAACAATTTGCAGACGAAGATGCTAACTATTCTTCTTCATCCTGGATACATTGGAAGAGAGAATGGAAATCCTAGGAACTGTTTAATTTGCATTTTATTTGCTTTATCAATTCTAAAAAAAAAAAAAAAGTATTTTTTTCTCTAGGACTGCAGTTCCAAGCTATAAATTATTATTATGTCTATTTTGTATTTTAGTGAAATGTTTTAATTTCTCCAAGTGCATTTCTGGTGTAATGGGGTGTGCCCGGAACGTTATCTTATTGTCAATTATTCCATTACACGGGGATGGAAACAACTATAAAATGTGGTTCACCCAACCTTCCGTTATTAATGATTTCTGCTATTCTGGATGAGACATTTCCACCAAATGTCCTTTTCACGGTGGAAGAGCCGTTTCCAGCACGCCGGGCAGGCCTACTGGAGATGCACGCGTGTGTGAAGCCGACCTCTCCTTCCTCGGTGCGCCCGGGCAGCTGGCTCCGCCGCAGATGTCTGCACTCTGACACCCGACTGGGGAGAGCTGGCAACGGTCTCGGGAAGGTGTGAGCAGTCAGGACGCACGGAGTGATAACACCTTGGGATCCAGGATGTGGCACTGGGTGGGAGAGGGCAGATGTGCCTATTTTGAGAGAGTGGGTACAGGGCGCTCCCCCACTGGCACGGGGGTGTGCAGAGTGTTGAAGTCACAGGGCTGGGGTGTCATGTACTTAACAACAATTAGCAGTTGTTCTTTTCTCCACCTGCAGAGCTGCTGGGTGGGGGGAGGCAACCTGTTGTCCCGGATTCTAGAAGCCAGCCAAGAACGTGCAGCCCACAGCAGGGCTCAAGGCGCTACAGTCTACCCAGAGGCTGTTGGGTGAGCCCCTTCTCCTGAGGCCACCAAGGAGCGCATCCGAATAGCTCCTCTTACCTGCCGTTGACCCTTTCTGCAGAGCCAAGGAAGCTGTGCGCTCAGGGGGGTGCTACAGAACCCCCAGAATACCGCCCGCAGGCCCCGATATGGCTGCGGGGAGCTCCCTCTGGGTAGGGTGCAAACGTTGCTCAGACCCCCAGACGCTGCTCCGGCAGCCACCCGAGTTCTGAGGGCGAGTGCAGAGTGCGCTCAGGGTGGCCCTGCCTGCCTGGCAGCTCGGGCTCTGCCCCCTGCTCACTGTGAAGCAGCCTCCAGCGTGGGACCCCTCCCCGCGAGGTGCCACAGCAATTACAGGGAAATGCACAGCCAGGCTGAAACAAGTAGGGCAGTTCCTGCTCTGGGCACCAGGTTTCCCTCGAGATCTCAGCCGGCTTTGCTGTCCCAGGACTCAGGCCACCGGCCCAGCTGCTGCCTGGGTCTCCCTGGCTGGCTGCAACCTCATTTTGGAGACAAGGGAAGGACTGGACTGGGAGCTAGAAGGCCCCTGGCTCCGGAGGAGGTGGGGGTTGGGGGACAGGCTTGGCGCTGGCCTTTTTTTTTTTGTAAAGAATCCATATTTTTCCATCACCTCCCGCCCATGGCAGTTCTCCATGACAGGTGTTCCCCAGCTCCGTCCTTCCCTCCCGCTGAGATGGGAAGGCACCACCAAGCTGGCCGGCCAGCACCATCCCCGGCAAACCCTGCCGGACCCTGACCACCCCGATCAGCTGAGAACATGTACCCGGGACTCTGGCCACCCACCCCACCCCAGTCCTGAGTCTGTACCCGCGACTCCAGCCAGCCTCACTCACCGGGCGCCGAGCCTGCGCCCAGGACACGGACCACCCCCGGCTCACCCAGGCAACCGGGTCACCCTCCATCCCACATCCACCCTCGCCCCAGCTTGTGCCCGGGGCGCCGGCCAACCAGCCCTACCCCAGCCCTGTGCCCGCGGCCCCGCGCTGGACCCGCTGGGTCACCAGCTCGCGTCCCAGACACGACCCGCGAAACGCCCGCAGCGGCGGGCCCCCTCCTGGCTTCCCACCCCTCACTTCTCCTCTTTTTTAAGAAAGCTCCTGGCGAGCCCGCTTCCCAAGAAGGAAGAAGCTCCAGCCGCGCGTCGGAGCCCGAGCCCAGCTCCTGCCCGGGAGCCCCGTTCCCGGCTCAGCCGCCGCGTCCCCCCTCTTCCTGGGCGGGATGGCGCCGGCGGGAAGCGCTGGGCAGGGCGCTCCGCCGACACCGGGCAGTGCTGCACGCCGCCCCGACCCGCGCCGCCTCCCGGGCATGCAGCTCGGCCGGGAAGCCGCTGGCTGGGCTCCGATCGCCGGCCTGGGCCAGGAGCAGCTACAGCACGCCGGGCAGTCATGGGCACCGCCGCGCAGGGACGGGCCGCGCCACCCGGGGCCTGGCGTGCGGGCCCTGCCTCGGAGTCGGGGAGGAGGCTTGGGCAGAGGCGCCCAACCCCGAAGTGCCCGCGCGCCCGGAGCCCGGGCAGACCCTCGTCCTGCTCGCCCAGCGGAGGACCGGCCCGGACCGAAGGACCGTGCGCCCCCGCTCGCAACTCCGCACCGACTCCGGGCGGCCCGCGGGGCGCCCGCCAAGGGCCAGAGACTGGGGGCCGGGCGGAGAGGGCCGTGCGGGGACCCGGGCCGCGCAGTACTCACTGCAGTAGGCGATGAGCAGGCTGGCCAGGATCATGAACGCCCAAAAAGTTGAGGACATGCTGGGCAGGGTGGTCGCATCTTGCCGGCTGCCGGTCCTGGGCGATGGCGCCATTGAAACCGCGGCGCCCGCGCGGGGGGCAGCAGCGCGTCTCAGCAGCCGGCCCTGCCCGCGCCCCCGCGCCGGCCTCCACGTGCGGGCCCCGCGCGCGCCATCCTCCGCTGCCGCCGCCGCCGCCGCGCCCGGGCCCCGGCCCACTGCGCCCCGCGCCGGCCCGCCCCGCGCCGCGCCCGCGCCGCCCGCGCTCGCGCTCGCGCCCAACGAGCCCGCGCCGGCCCGCCTGGGGACGCCGGCCCCGCTGCTCTGGGCGTCGCTGCGCGCCCCGGCTCGGCGCGCCCCGGCACCAGAGCGAGAGGCGCGCCCGGCGCGCGCGCACGGCGCCGCCTGGGGCTCCCTGGCGACCCGGGACTGGAGGAGGAGGCTGGCGGGGGACGTCGCGCCCGAGCTGCTCCTCTGGATGGCGACAGAGACGGCCCGGCGCGCCCGCAGCCTGGGCACCTCACGGGGAGGACGGGCTGGGCCCGCGTGAAGTTTGTGGACTTGAGGCCTCCGTGGCCTCGTCCGCCGCCGCCATGGCCTGTAAGGCTGGGAGTCCCAGGCCTCTCCTGGGGTGAGTTCCGGACTAGGATCCGGAGTTGGTTCCACGCGGAGAGTGCTCTGGGCCTGTCCACCAGGCACGCCCTGTCACTCCCGCTCTGGGGTGTGCGCTGGTGTTCCCGGGCCTACGGGGAGCACAGCCTTGGACCCGGGGTCATCCGAGGCCCAGAGCCCAGGGGTTTCCGCAAGCCTAGGCCGGCACTGCCAGGCACGGAGACGCGTGTCCCTTCCGTCCTCCATCCCAGGAACGCTCTACTCGTCCCCTCTGTGGCACTTCCACCTCTGCCACTGCCTTGGTCCTTGGAGAGCCATCTCCTCACTCATCTCCTGGGAGTCCCCAGAGGGCAAGGTCTCAGTCTGGTCTCTGGGCTACCAGTTTGGGGGCTGGTCCCATTGAAAGAGGTTTTCTGAGCAGGGTAACAGTGATTATGTTATTTGCATAGTTAATTATCATTTGCAAAACAGGCTCATTCCTATAAACAAGCTAAGGATGGAGAAAGTGAGGCCTTTAAGGTCACTTTCCCCATCTCCATCCCTCCCTGTCTGCACCTCCCTCCACAGCCCAGGAGATGAGCTCCAGGTGTGCACCCAGCTGGTCCTGCTGCCGGGAGGGTCTGGCCCCTGCAGGCACCTGGCCGCACCCAGCCGCACCGCCCAGCCCCAAGAGCTCCCTTCTTCCTGCAGGTGAGTCCACCTGCTAATAGGATCCACCTGTTCATAGTCCACCTAATAGTCCTAATAGTCCACCTGTTCATAGGATCTTCCCCACCCTGCACAGGGATGGGGAGCTGGAGCACCCACGAGGTTTTGCTGGAGCTGAGGAGCCACTAGGGGGCCTGCGAGTGGGTTTGAGCAGCCAGGCAGACGCAGGACGGTCACCAGCGTCATCCCTTCATCTTGAGTCCTGGTCCAGGAAGGCCTTTAAGGGGACCACGGAGCTGGAGGTGAAGGATGGAGGAGGAGAGCAGCTCTACACATGCCCTGCACACGCATGCACACAGTCACGCATGCAAGCATGCACGCCATGCACACACCACCAAACACACATGTATGCACATAATCTCTCTCTCTCTCTTTCTCACACACACAGAACCCTGCAGGGAAACTGAGGCAAGGAAGGGCAGTCTCCCACTGCAGGTCATCTGACCCCTGTCACAGTGGTTG
>CAUYPO010096575.1:0-34655 GCA_963574435.1 Cheirogaleus major
TTTCCTCATGATCTTCCTTTTTATTCATCATATATGTCCAAAAACAATACAAATATTGTATTTGGATGTCATTTGTTTGCACCATGCATCAGAGCAAAACAACATAAAATCAATCACAATCTATTCTTTACAAAATGCATATACATACTCACAAATATGTATTTTTAACAAAAAAATGGAGTAATTCCATCTATATATTCTTTTAAGCTGGCTTTTTCATTATATCTAAAAATGTATTATGTATCTATTTTCCTTTTGATAAATACAGTGCCACATACCTATTTCAAGGTTTAGGTTGTGTTTGGATGAATTGTGTTGTATTAAGCAAGTCTCCCATGTTGCACACTTACATTATTTCTAATTTTTTTTGGCTCTGACAACTTTGTACATGGATTTTTCCATATTCATCAGATTATTTTCTTAGGATAAAGGCTTAGAAATAGCACTGCTGCACCAAAGGGGATGCACATTTTAAATGTTGATTAATACATAATGCCAAGTTGCCCTCCCAAAGTTGGGGCTGTACCCATTTATACTCAGACCAGCAATCTTTTTTGAGAATACTTGCTTTCTACTCCATGCTTGCCAACATTGAACATTATCAGACTTTTTAACTTTGGCTCATTCGATATGCAAAATTGATATTTTATGACTGTATTATTTTTACATTTCCTTGGTTTGAGGTTTCAACATATCTTCATATATTTATTGGCATTTATATTTTTTCATGTAGAATCTCTTAATTTTATCACTGATGTTATACCAACTAGTAGACTGGGTAACTAAAAACTAGTGAGTGGAAAAGCAAGAGAAACTGTTCTTGAACTTCTACATTATTTCTGAGAACCTAGCACATGATGTGGCAGCAACACGGTGTGTGGTCTCTGCCACATTGGAAGTCTTGTCGTGCCTTCAGCATGAGCTAGGGACATTTGTTCTCACCAATTATTTGGCTCCTTTTGATAGCTGACGTTCATCTTTTCTTCTCTAACACTCGGGAGCAAAAGCACCTCCCCCACCTCAATAGCCACTTATTTATTATGCTACATGAGCACCTCCAAGCTGGTTGCCAATATTAACTAGTGAACCCGCAGATCTCATAGTGGGGTAATTGTGTTCAGGCTGAGACATTTTGTCAGTTGAAATGTTCAGGAAGCTGGGACACCGGCCAAGTCTAATGTCTTTATTCTCAATTCATTGCTGCAGAACTCCCATGCAGTCAACTCATCTTTGATATAAACTCTAGGGGAGTGAGATTTAATTGCTTCTTGAAGACAGAGACCCTGCTCAATTCACCTTTCCATGGCCCCCCCTTCCCACTGCCCTCAGATTTTAACACACTGCCTGGCACAAAAACTCAGGGTGTATTTGATGGCATAATTGTAAGCTCCATTAACTAAGATTTTGCATTCTGAGAGGAAGAGGGAGGCAGCAGGGCTCAGAAACGAGAAGCAGTTTGAGTAATTTAAAGAGAAAGAAAATTTTATGTTATTTATTTGGAATGGTCAATAATACCATTAATTTATGAATTAGTGCCTGTCTTCCCCAAGCACGAAATAAGCGTATTCTCTAGAGATAATTAGCCATACTATACTATTTTTCTATGAGATATTCTATTCTATCTTTTCATGTATGAACTCAGCAAATATTTAAGAAACGTCTACTTTGTACCAAGAGTCGTCTGTGCTAACCGAGGAGGATTTTGAGAGAATGGCAAACAGCTTCTGTTTTCAAGGCACTCACAGTTGAGTGGGCAGTACTAAGTACATAATTTGTGGAGTCCAGTACAAAGTGAAAATGAGGTGCCCCTTGGTCAACAATTATTAAGAATTTCAGGGTGGCGATTGCAAAGCATTAAACCAAGCACAGGACCCTGTGTGACTGCACAGCCCGCATGCCCATGAAACTGTCCCTGTAAGTGGGGAAGCCAGGTGTGCAAACATAATGAAAGTGTGATATCGTAGGTATCATCGTAGAAGTTATGTATACAGAACTGTGTCAAAGAAAACTTCAAGGGGAAACAGGCATTTGATTTCCTTGGAAGGGTAGATGTGATTGTGAAGAACTGTATAAGACATTCTAATGAATGAACCTTTTGTCTTTTCCAATGATGCCCAAATATTGGTCCATGAAGTAACTACTAGAATCCAGTGGAGGAATATATAAAAAATAAATTCTAGGCCCCATTGTAGACCTACTGAATTAGAATCTTTTTGATGGTTAGCTGGACTTGGTCAGAATGCTGGTGATGCCAGCCTGGCTGACGCAGTGTGAAGGCCGCTGGAAGTTTTGAAACAGGGAGTAATATGGTAGGACTTTCTTCTCACAGGATGTTACATCATAGATTGAGAAAGCTTGGTTGGACGAAAGGAGACCAGTAAGGAGGTATTTGAAATAGTCTAGGAGAGAGTTTCAGGACTAAACTACAGCCTTGTCAGAGAATGCTAAGTAAAGAATGTATTTAAGAGATATTTAGAAGTCATAATTTCAAAGACTTCATAAGCCATACACTGTGAGGTAAGAAAGAAGGAGTGAAGAGGATGAGTATTTATTAAAGGATGCTGCTAAAGTTCTAAGCTTGTCCGATGGAGGAAAGTGATGCTGCCATTTAATCCCAAAGGGAAAATCAGGAATAAGTTGGGAGTGGGGATGGCGATAATATTAGCAAACACTGATACAGTGATTGATCTGGGCCAAGTTCTGGACTGAGAACTTTACACATAGTAATTCATTTAATCGTATCACCAACCCTATGAGGAATCATCATCTCTCTTTTATAAATAAGGAAACTCAGGCATGGAGAGGTTAAGTAATATTACCAGTCTCATTTGGCTAAGTAAATGGCAGGCTATGGCTTAATTCCTTGCCTTAAATAGTGGTTTGTTGTGTCTTGGTTTTGCTAAATTCTGGATATGCTACTTTTGTTGTTAATGGTGGAAAATACATCAGAGTGTAATTGAAAGAAACACAACACTGAGTGGCAGGAAACCAGCATTGTGGTGTTGGCTCTACCATTATTTATTCTTACAACCTTAAAGCAAATCACCACCACCTTTTTGGCATTGGCTTACTTACAAGGTGGAGAGAACAGTACCTTACTGCTTTGAACCAGGGCTCATTGCAAATGATTTCTTGAGGTCATTTCCAATACACAAACACACACATACACACACACGCACACACTCACTTTACAACTTTTTAAAACAGGTAGATAAAATCACTTTGAAACATCTTAAGAAATTTAGGTGATACTCTTGTTTTTTTTTTCTTTCAAAGCACTGTTAAGTTTTTTTACTCAAGGAAAAAAACATTATGTTAAGTGGGAACTGGAAATGTATGGCAGTTGTTGTGTCAATTACCCGTAAGTAAAGGAATAAAGAGTAAATCTACTGGTTAAAGATTAACCAATGCTGAATCTTATAGGGCTCTTAGGCCCAGGGAAAACAGAGCACAGAGACTTGAGTTCAAAGGAGTTGGTAATTTGCTGATGCATCCAGAGGAGGTTCATGCCTGGGTGCCGGTTTCCAGGCTCTGTGAAGACTAGCCAGGGTAGGATGATCCTCCCAAATGACCCACAACTGTTTCTGAATGCTCATATCATATAAAGCTTGGTAAGCTGCATGAAACCATAACCTGGGTAGAGTTGAAAGGCAGCTCCTCCTCCATCCCACCCTCAGCCTAAGACTACTCTTAGGAACAATGAGCACAGCTATGTCCTAGATGCCCCTTTGGAAAAAGAACAGAGAGGAGGCCCAAATGTCCTGCATGCCTTCCAGGAAATGTCCCTCAGGCCAGAACACTCTCTGATTTCAGTGGGTACACACCCCTGGCCCTGGCTAAGACTATAATCACTTTAGCATTTCCAGAATCTATTAGCTTCTTGGGAGAACCATGGCTGAAAGAATTTGAAAGTCTGGTACTCAAGTCTCAGAATCAGTACATAGAAGATAATATTGTGAAGAACAATCAATGTTTGGAGGCCAGTTCCAAAACAAAAGTATCCAAGAATGAAGTTTGGGTAGATAGATGCAAAAATCTAAGTAGTAACTTCTACCTCCTCTTTAATGGAAAAATAAAGTTGATTTTTATGGCACACATTTACCTGCAGCTTTGCTACCCTTCAACTTGGAAATATCAAGTATAATAAGTTGCTTTCAGCCAATTCCAAGAGACAATTTTTCACTTTTCATTTTCTCTGACCACCCAAACGTGGTCTGCTTGCTGTTCTCAGAATGTACAATATACTTTCTTAACCAGGAACATGTCTTCACCCTGACAACTGGCCACTAAAGTTGTGCCCATCCATCAAAGCCCATCTCAAATCCGATTCCCTTTATTAAGCCATTGGGGAACCCCTTGGTCACAATTAACACTTCCTCATCTGGACCAGTTTTGAACTTTTATTATTGCAGTTTTCACTAAGTTTTGTATTAGAGTCTTGTGTTCATTCAAAAACTATGTAATAATTGTTGTCCCAAGTGTTAGGTTGGGAGCCAAGAGACACACGAAGCCTCACGTGTAGCAAATGCCGTTCATTTCAGTATCTGGGTGCAGATGAGTGGAGGCCAAAAAAGCATGCAGCCGGAGGAAGGGGAAAGCCTTGGGTTTTATAGAGGGTTTTTCTGGGGGGAGTGAGTAACTGGGCCAGAACAGCTGCTGTAATGCATTTTTTTAAACAATCAATTTCTGGGACCCCTGCATAGGTCTCATCTATGATAAAGGAGGGGGGTAGCTTCATCCTTATCAGCAAGGAAAGGAAGGTCAGAGTCACCGCAACCATCTGTGGTCAGAGTTAGATTTACAACCTCCATTGTCCAAGTTCAAAAGCAAGTGGTGTAAAAAAACAGAAAAAAAAAAAAAAAGGAAAAATAAAATAAAAAAGATTTACAACCTCCAGACTCTTCAAACTCCTGCGGCTATTATTTCACAGGCTTTAGGATCACTATCTAAGTTTTTCATTAACTGCGTTCCAGTCCTATGCATACTTTCCGGGTTCCCACCCTGAGAAACCTAACACTAACCAATTGAGTAACACTGGCTCTCAAAAGAGTATACAAGACTGGTTTAGTGATGCTTGCTTACTCTTGGTGATTTCTGCATTCTTTTTCATGTGCCTCGTATTCTTGGGTCTATATCAGCTATAGATTTTCCCCAGAGATTTATGTTAAATTCATAAAGAATAACCTATTTAAATGGCATGACACCACATTTTATTTGTTACCTAAACTGGGAACACTTCAGCTGTTGAAAAGATGAAAGCATGGACATGTGTGTTTGATTCAGGGTGTGAATCTTGTCCCTATAGTCCACTTATAACTGATGGCTACATAAGTCATACAACTGACATGGAATTATCTGATTCTTACTGAAGAAGATCCTTATTTTCAGTTCTCTATCCTCACTCCCTGGTTCAGTGTCTAGCATTTAGTAAACTTTTATGTTAGTTAGGACATTTTTTGGTCACAAGGAACTGACAACTCAAATTGTCTTAGGTAAATCAAAGTTAGTTTATTGGCTCATCAATTGAAAAATCCAAGTACAGGCTAGATTCCGGCACAGATTGATCCAGGGACAAAAAAGGTACCATCAGTACTGTGTTTCTTCCTGAATATTGGATATACCTTCTGCCATGCTGGTTTTATTCTCAGACTTCACAAGGGGCTCTTGTATAACTCTAGGATTACATATCCCCAGTACCACTCTGGTGAAAAAAAGATCCTACCTTTCTTTCAGTAGTCTTAGTGGAATACTCATTTCTTCTCACTGGATCTGATTGGATCACTTTTGCTCTCCACGCTCATCAATGTGGCCAGGAGAATACCATGCCCACTTCTGGAGCTGGGTCAGAGTCAACTCTACATGAAGCACATTAGCTGAAAATAGTAAAGGGTGTGGTTTGCCAGAAGAAAACTGGGGTATTGGATATTATTATCTGGAGTAAAAAATGGGGGTGGGTAGTTTAAACAAAAAATACAAATGGACAAACAAACAGAATTCTCAATCTGATAGTCAATAAATAATAGGTGAACTGAATAGAGCAAATAATGTTTAAAGTGATCAGGTCCCCCAGGGTGATTTTCGTTGCCTGAGAGAATATAAAATACAGCTTTCCTGTCAGTATTTTAGATATCTGTGAGCAGGTAGAAAAGGGCTTTTCAAAAAATATATTTTTTATTTCTCTGATTTTAAAAGTGAAACATTTTAATTATTCAAATGTATAAAATACAGAAAATTATAGCATAAAAGAAGAATCACAATGAAGCCATCACTCAAGGCAAATACCATTAATATTTTGTTTGATATATTTATCTTCCAGCTTTTTTTGGTGTCCTGTGTTTTTTCACTTAAATTTGAAGCCATACCGCATAATTTTATGTTGCTTCTTTTCACTTGATATTATTATGTATATATTTCCCTCATGTCATTAAAATACTTAATAAGTTTTCTTCTAATGGCTGTATAATAGTATTTAATAATTGCCCTATTGTTATATACATAGATTGCTTTCTATTTACCACTACTAGTAGTAACACAGTGAACATCTATCTTGTGTATGAATCTCATCTGCATTTTGTTTAACCAGAGGGATTTTTTTTTTAAAGACAGAGAGTCTTAGTAGCCTAAAATCATACCTCTGGCGGTCTGCTAATTTGTAAGACCAGGTCAGCTTTCAATACCCCTCTCAAGAGTAAAGATCTACACTAAGGTGGGACTCATCTCCTCATTAGTGGCTCAATTGCCTGAAAGGATGTGGTTTTGATGATCAGAAATGCCATAGCTGCTATTCACCATCACAGTGAAGTATGAAGATGAAGTCTGTGATAGGAAGGTGTGAAGCTTCTCTTTATTTAAAGAATTTCCAAGCAAAAAGCATCATGTTCATATAAAGCATCAATTCTGACCATAGCAGAACACGTTGCAGGGGTGTGGGGAGTGGGTTCTGTGGTCAGCGAGTGTACTGGAGCAGGCTTTTGGGAGTTGAAAGAAGAGACGTGAGGCAGCGGGCAGATGAGACATGTTCTGTATTGTCGGGGGGATGCAGTGTCAGCAAGAACATGGCGAGCACTTATATATGGCTTAGAACAGTAGCAGTAACATGCCATGGGAACGTGATCACATGGGTTCACGTAGGAGATAACACCTTGGTTACATAAGTGTGTTGACGTATGCCTCCCGGAAGGCCGGTGAAAGACATGCCGGCAATTATTTTAATTTGCCTAAGAAACCTATTGCCTATACAGATGAATTTCCCTTACAAGGGGTGAGTGGGGCTCTAGCAACAAACTGGGGGCTTCATATTTCATTTCAGAAGTTCCATATGTAGCTTCTCCTGTTGTTCCTACCCTAGGAAGAATAAATAAAACTGAGAATTCCTATTATCTAGGTATCAAATTCTATTCCCTGTGGTCACAGCTACATTATTTGTTCTTTAATAAAGATTTGATTGTAGGGGCTTTCAGCCTTATGGAGAGGAAAAACCTAATTATCCTTCTGAACGTTTACATAAGGTCTCGGTGCAGGAAAAAATTTAATTTTGAGTTTTAACAATATTGAAATAATTGCCTGCAGAGTGTCTATGTTTAAGTTAAATGGCCAATTGAAAATAGCAAAAAGATGTGCAAATATGCCTAATAATAATAGTAGTTAACATTTATTGACTAATTACTAGGTCTCATGCCCATTGCTAAGCACTTTCAAAGCACTACAAAGCTGAAAATATTTTCTATCTGGCATTTTACAGAAAATGTTTGTTGATTCCTGCTCTTTTCCTTTCTGGTCTCATTCCTTTGTTGTTGTTGTTATTATTATTTCCTTTATTGTCATAGTAAAATGTTACTTGTCAGGATTGTTCAAGTATTTTTATCCACAGGTGCTGAAAGGACCCAGGCTGGGTCATGATCAAAGATTTACACATGTCAGTGAGGTCAATAGATTCAGTTACTCATGTGTCTTCATTTTGAGGTTGCTTGAACCCTTATTTGACCAGCATAAACATTTGTGTCCAGACCTGTAAAAGCTTCACCTGCTGGAGATAGTGCAGCCATTTATAATTGAGAGACAACAGATACTTGGACCCCCCAGAGCATGAAATTTCAAATATAGAAAATCACTCAGAGATAATTTAGTACAACACATTTATTTATTTTTTGCTGTGTATATTCTTTTAATTTTTAAAATTTTTTTATTTTTAATTATTATGACTACATAATAGTTGTATATATTTATGGATACATGTGATGTTTTGACATGAGCATACAATGAGTAATAATTGAATCAGGGTAATTGGGGTATCTATTAGCTCAAGAATTTATCATTTCTTTGTGTTAGGAACATTCCAATTCCAGTCTTTTAGTTATTTAAAAATATACAAGAACTTGTTGACTATAGGCACCCTGTTGTGCTATCAAATATTAGATCTTATTCATTCTATGTAACTATATTTTTGCATCCATTAACCATTTCCACTTTATCCCCTTCTCCCTTCCCAGCCTCTGGTAGCCATCACTCTACTCTCTATCTCCATGAGATTAATTATTCTAATTTTTAGCTCCCACATATCATGAGAAAATGTGAAATTTGTCTTTCTGTGCTTGGTTTATTTCACTTGACATAATATCCTCCAGTTCCATCCATGTTGTTGCAAATGATAGGATTTCACTCTTTTTTATAGCTGAGTAATATTCCATTGTGTATATGTATCATATTTTCTTTATCCATTCATTCATTGATGGGCACTTAGGTTGACTGCAAATCTTGGCAATTGTAAATAGTGCTGTAAACATGGGAGTGCAGATATCTTTTCAATATACTGATTTCCTCACTTTTGGATATATATGTAGCAGTGAGATTGCTGGATCATATGATAATTCTATTTTTAGATTTTTGAGGAACCTTCATACTGTTCTCCATAGTGGCTGTACTAATTTATATTCCCACCAATAATGTATGAGAATTCCACTTTCTCCACATCTTCCCCAGCATACATTATTGCTTGTCTTTTGGAGAAAAGCCGTGTTAACTATGGTGAGATGAAATCTCATTGTAGTTTTGATGTGCATTTCTCTGATAAGTAATGATGTTGAGCATTTTTCATACACCTATTGGCCAATTTGCATGTCTTCTTTTGAGAAATATCTATTCAAATCTTTTGCCCATTTTTAATGGGATTATTTGGTTTTTTTTTCTTTTTGAGTTGTTTGTGCTCCTTAAATAGTCTACTTTTTAATCCCTTGTCAGATGGGATAGTTTTCAGATCTTTTCTCTCATTCTATAATTTGTCTCTTCACTTTTTTGATTATTTCCTTTGCTGTATATAAGCTTTTTAGCTTGATATGATCCCATTTGTCCATTTTTTCTTTGGTTGCCTGTGATTCTGAAATATTACTCAAGAAATCTCTGTCTAGATCAATGTCCTGTAATGTTTCTCCAATGTTTACTTTGCTAACTCATTTATTTATTTTTTAAAGATACTTGGAGATTCACATGCAGTTGTAAGAAATAATATAGGGAGATCTTGCACACCCTTTACCCAGTTGACCCCACTGGTAACATCTTGCAAAACTACAGTACAATATCACAATCAGGATAGTGACATTGATACAGTAAAGATATAGAATACTTTTTTCACCATAAGAATCCTTTATTTTGCTTTTTTATAGACACATCTGTTTTCTTCCATCTGTATCCCCTCCTTAAGCCTTGGCAACCATTAATCTACTCTCTATTTCTGTAATTTTGTCATTTCAAGAATTTTATGTAAATGTTGTCATATAGTATGTAACCCTTGGAATTGGCTTTTTTCACTCAGGATAATTCTTCAGAGAATGATCCATGCTGTTGGGAGTTTCCATCGTTTGTTTCTTTTTTATTGCTAAGTAGTACTCCATGGTGCCAGGTCTATTTAACCACTCACCCATTGAAGGACATCTGGGTATTTTTCCCATGTGTGGTTTGCAGGTATTTCCTCCTAGTCAGTAGTTTTTCTTTTTCTCCTCTCAATAGGCTCTTTCATAGAGCAAAAATTTTTAATTTTGATGAAGTCAAATTTATCAGTTTTTCTTGTTAAGGATAGTGCTTTTGATGTCTTTTGAGTCTATGATGCTTTTAATCTAAGAACTCTTTGCCTACCCTTAGGTCCTGGCATTTTCTCCAATGTTTTTTTCTTATAGCTTTATGATTTATATTTAAGTGTGTGATCCATTATGAGTTAATTTTTGTGTACGATGTGAGACTTAGGTGGAGGTTCATTTTTTCCCCCCATGGATGTCCAATTGCTTGAGCACCATTTGTTGAAAAGGCTGTTTTTTCTTCATTGAATTGCTTTTGCACAGGTATATCTGTCTAGGCCTATTTCGCAGTTTTCTATTCTATTCTATTGATCTGTGTCACAGTGCTATACAGTTTCAATTATGGTAGCTATACAATACGTATTAAAGTCAGGTAGAGTCACTGCTCCCACTTTGCTCTTGTTCTTATTTTTCAACATTGTTTTATTGTAGTTTGCTGATTTTTCTGCACACATTTTACAATTATCTTGTTTATATCTACAAAAAATATTACTGAAATCTTCATAGGTATTGCATTAAATCTGTGTATCTATTTAGGGAGAATTATAATCTTTATTATGTTGAATTTTCCAAACCATGAACATGTTGTATCTTTCCTTTTATTTAGATCTTTAAATTCTTTCATCTGAATTTTGTAGTTTTCAGTGTGTAAGTCTCTTATGTTTTGTTACCTAAGTATTTTATATAGTTGAGTGATTGTAAACAGTCATATTTTTAATTTCAGCACCCACATACATATTCATTACTAGGATATAGAAATACAATTAATTTTTGTATGTTTATCTTGTATCCTGTGACCATGCTGAACTCACATTTATTCTAGGATTTTTGCGTATATTTTTTTGAATTGTCTACTTAGAAATCACATTATGTACCAACACAGACAGTTTTATTTCTGTATACCTTTTGTTTTGTTTTCTTGTCTAGCTATCAATCCTAGTATAATGTTGAATAAAAGTAGTGAGAGTGAACAACCTTTTCTTTTTCCTCATCTTACACTGAAAACATTCAGCTTTTCTCCATCAATTATTTGTAAGTTTTTAAAAACATTCCTTACCAAGTTGAGTAAGTTTCCTTTCATTCCTAGTTTTTCTGAGAGGTTTTTTTTTTTTTTTTATCATGAATGAGTATGAAATTTTGTCTGAGGTATTTTCTGCATTGACTAGTGTGATCACGTGGTATTTCTTCTTTAGTCTATTAACATGGTGGTCTGTTAAATCAACATTGATTTTTTTTTTGATATTGAAGCAGCCTTGCATCCTTGAAATAAATCCCACTTAGTCATGGTGTATAATTCTTTTAACATATTACTGAATTGTATTTGCTGATATTTTGTTAAGGACATTTGCTTCTGTGTTCCTGAAAGATATTGCTCCGCACTTTTCATTTTTTGTACTGTCTTTCCCTTGTTTTGTTATCAGGATAATGCCAACTTCATAAAATGAATTGGAAAATATTTCATCCTCTTCTATTTTCTGGAAAAGAGTGTATGGAAATTATGTTGATTCTTTTTAAAATGTTTGATAGAATTTTTCAGTGAAACCATCTAGGCCCAGAGATTTCTTTTTTGGGACTTTAATGAGTATGAATTCAATTTTCTTAATAGTAATAGGGTTATTTAGATTATAATTTCATATTGAGTGAGTTGTAGTAGTTTTTATGTTTGAAGGAACTGCTTCATTTTAAGTTGTCAAATTTATGTGTGTAGAGTTGTTCATAGTATTTTCATATTTTTCTTTGGACGCTTTAATTCCTGATACTGATCATTTGTGTCTTCTCTCATTTTTCTTTCTCAGTCTTACTAATGGTTTGTCAATTTTATTGATCTTTTAAAAGAACCAGTTCTTTGTTTTATTGACTTTTCTATGGTTTTTCTATTTATAATTTCATTGATTTCTGTTTTTATTTTTATTATTTTATTTGTTGTGTTTGCCTTGGGATATTTTGCTCATCTTTTTTTAGGTTCTTGAGGTGGGAACTTAGATTATTATATTGGAAATTTTATCTTTTCTAATATATGAAGTTAGGGTTACAAATTTTGATTTCAGCACTGCTTGAGCTGTCTCTTACAAATTTTGGTATGTTGTGCTTTGGTTTTCATTCAATGAAGTGTTTTTTTTTTTTTAAGACCACTTTGGCCCATGAATTATTTAGAAGGGTGTTGTTTCATTTCCAATGGTTTAGAGAGTTCTTCGTTATGTTTCTGCTATTGAGTTCTAGTTTTACTGTATTGTGATTGGAGAACACTTAGTGTGATTTCAGTTCTTTTAAATTTGTTGAGGTTGACTTTATGGCCCAGGGTATGGTCTATCTTGATAGATGTTCCACGAGCACTTGAAAAGAATATGTGTTTTGACCAGATATGGTGGCTTATGCCTGTAATCCCAATGCTTTGGGAGGCCAAGGTGGGAGGATTGCTTGAGGCCAGGAGTTCAAGACCAGCCTCAAACACATAACCAGACCCCATCTATACAAAAATAAAAAACTTAGCCAGCATGTTGGCCCATGCTTGTAGTCCTAGCTACTCAGGAGATTGAGGTAAGAGGATCATCTGAGCCCAAGAATTCAAGGCTGCAGTGAGATATGATTGTACCACTGCACTGCAGTCTGGTTGACAGAGTGACTCTGTCTCAAGAACAACAAAAAAGAATGTGTATTCTGTTATTGTTGGGTGGAGTGTTCAATAAATATCAATTCAATCCTGCTGGTTGATGATGTTCTTAAATCTTCTATATCTTTTTTGATTTTCTGTCTAGTTGTTCTATGAATTTCTGAGAAAAGAATGTTAGAGTCTTAAACTATAATTATGGATTTGTCCATTTCTCCTTTCTGTTCCAGCAATTTTTGCTTTACATATTTTTTCAGCTCACTCAGCTGTTTTGATACATACTTACTTAGAATTCCCATGTCTTCTTGGTGGATTAAACCTTTTATCATTATATAATGTTTCTGGTAAATTTCTTTCTTCTAATTTATCTGATATTATAGGCATTCCTGTCTTCTTTTGACTAATGTTTAGCCCATAAATCTTTTTACAACTTTTAATTTCAGCCTGCCCTAAATTGTTATATTTGAAGTTAGTTTCTTATAGACAGCATATAGTTAGATAATACACTTTAATCCACAGTGATGATCACTGTATTTTAATTGATGTATTTAGGCCATTTACATTTAACGTAGTTATTGATATGTTAGGGCTTATGTCTGCCGTTTTATTTTTTGTTTTCTGTTTGCTCTCTCTGTTTTACGTTTCTTTATTTTCATCTTTACTGCCTTCCTATAAGAAAATAATGACAGTTATTTTCTTCCAGCACTTGAAATGTGCTGCACCAATTCTGGCCTTCATGGTTTCTGATGAGAAATATGAAGGTATTTCTTCCCTTATAGGTAGGGGTTGTTATTCTCTGGATGCTTAAAAAATTTTTCTTTGTCTTTATGTTTTACAGGTTTAACTGCTATGTTTCTTTCTGTGGATTTGTTTGGGTTTATTCTGTTTGGGGTTTACTCAACTTCTCAACTTTGGAGGTTTATGTCTTTTATCAAATTTTAGAAGTTTTCAACCAATATTTCTTTGAGTATTTTAGTCATTCCCTCTTTCTCCTCTCCTTCCAGTATTCTAATGACACAAATAATTAGATCACTTGTCATAGTCTCACAGGCCCCTCAGGGTCTATTCAAAATTTTTAAGGCTATTTTCTTCTTGTAGTTCAGATTGAGCAACTTTTATTGTTTTATCTTTCATTTCACTGATTGTTTTCTCTGTCCCTCTATTCTGCTATTAAGTCTATTCGCTGAGTTTTAAATTTCAGGCATCATATTATTCATTTCTAGTATTTCCATTTGGTTCTACTTTATATCTTCTATTTCTTTACTGAGATATTCTATTTCTTCATTTGTTTTAAGTGTGTATGCAATTGTTATAGCATTTTTATGTTGGGTGATTTAAAATCCTTATCAGATAATTCTAACATCTCTGATATTTTGGTGTTTTCCTCTATTGATTGTCATTTTTCTTTCAGTTTGAGGTCTTCATGACCTCAAAATAAAAATAAAAGATAAAAATCTATATGAGTAGATTTTTAAATTAAAACCTGAAACTTTTAGCTATTATGTTATGAGGCTCTGAATCTTATTTAAAATTTATATCATCGTTAGCTTCTGTTAAAACACTTCAGTAGGGGAAGAGTAGGACCCCACCTCTCTTGCTCAATTACTACTAGTTGGTGGTAGAAGCCTGGGTTGCCCATTCAACCTCCATGGACATTTGAAGATGGGAGAGTTCTTCACTACTGGTGGGTTGAGGTAGGAGTTCAAGCTCTCCATTAGTCCTCCACTGATACCTCTTTGGCTTTAAGAATTAGGAATGTCTCATGACTGTTCCCCAGATGGCTTCCACTCTTGCCATAGAGAAGGTAGTGAGGAAATTCCCGACTCTCTTCTAGGCTATCTGTGACAACATCCCAGCACAGAGGTGGAGGGGAGCCTTGTTAATGCTGATGGGGGTTGAGCACCAGACTCCACATGGTTTTCACTGATGCCACGGGGGCGGGGGGGGGTGGCTTGTGCATTACCAACTGGCATGGATGAAAGTCCCAGCTCCTATCTGACCTTCTCTGACACCATCCCTACAGAGGTGTTGAAGCAACTCCTTATAGCATGGTGAGGATTGGAAATTTAGGCTCCCAGCTTGGTCTTTGCTGGTGTAGGTGGGACCAGGCCATACTCTTTTCTGTAGTGTTCAGCTAGAATAGAGCAATTATGCTCTTAAAGTTTTCTGTCTTTCTAGGCTGCCCCTTTTCTGGTCTTTGGCTAGAGAGAGCAGGCTTTTATTGTGGTGTTTTCTTTCTTACTTTTTTTGTCTGTTTCTGAATTGCCAGCTTCTTCTGCTCCAAGTCCAGGATACATAAAACAGAAAAAAAAAAAAAAAACCCAGGGAACTCACACTATATCATTCATTCCTTAATTCCTGAGGTCCCTAGATAGTTTGCCTTATTTCCATCATTCAGAGCCTTCTTATGTTTGTTTTCTATATGATGTCCATGAATATTAGTTGTACTTATTGAGAGAAATAGGAAAAGTAAATTTATTCTATATTTCCAGAAGTGGAAGTCTCATTTACTTTTTTAAAAAAATCATTGTTTAACTTTATTTAAAAATATATTTCATTATTTATAAATTTTTGAAGGCACAGAAAAATATTAGGAAATAAACATTACTTATGATTTCATCATTGTTAACATTTGGCATATTTTCTTCAAGTTTTTTTCCCATACATTTTTTTCTACATTATTGGGCTCAAAGTACAAATTTTTTTGTTCACTTTGATATGCTATAAATATTTCCTTATGTCATTAAAGTTTATTGTAAACATTAATTTGATGATTGAGTAACATTCCATTGTGAGGAGGTGTCATAATTTACTTAACCATTCCCTTAGTGTCAGGCAGTTGAGTTCTTTCTAGTGCAGTTGTATGTCTTACCCTTGTGTATAGAAATATCCATAGAATTATACCTTCTCATTTCCAATTATTTCCTTAGGATAGATTACTATCAATAATAATTACATTACTGCATCAAAAATTATGAACACTTTGAAGGCTCTTGATAAATTTACTGAACTGCATTCCAGGAAGTGTGCTCCACTTTAGGAAGGGTTCTATCAGTTTTGTACAAAATTGTCCTTGTAACTTCCCACTGGTCAGTTTTCAGCATTTGCCAAAGATCTTGACCAACTTAATAGGTAAAAATGGCATCTTATTTTTAGTTTTCCCTGTAGCCTTATTCAAAATTTTGTGTAAATCAATTTTGGGGGCACCCATCATCTATAAGTTTGCATACTGGATGCTCAAATGCTACAGTAAATACAAAGATATAAAAGACATAAACTTCTTACCAGGGGACTCAAAGTATAGGACCAGCATTGGCTGATAAATACTGAACAGGTGTCATGAGTCAGACATTATGTATGCATTTTATAGAAAATATCTAATTCTTACAATAACCATTTGACAGAATAAACATTGTCCAAATGGGAGTCTCCTTTGCTGTATTGATCAGCAGTACCTAAATGTCATTGTGATAGGAATCAGCTGAGATACTGAGCTGGAAATGCCTGCATCCTCTGGCCCTACCCTCCAAAATTTGGATGATGGCTCATGAATATGCATTTTAACAAGTGCTCATGTGATTATGATACATGCCATTGGTGGTCTCACTTTTAGGCACATTGGTATAGATATTTACTTGTAGATTAGAAATAGGCTATATGATCATTGAGTAAGGAATCATTTTCTCCTAATGAGCAAACTCATTACCTAGTTGTGGGTAGAGCTGTTTCAACAGTTTCCAGAACCTAGTTTAGGTGGGAGATTCTAACTCTCTATACTCTTGTATTTTATTTAGCAATAAGGATATTTTTCCCTAAGAGAAACAGTGACTGCTATAAAGGTAAATACATGGCAGTCACACTGAGTAAGGGGTAGCACTCAATTAATACCTTTGGATCACATTTATACATCCATACAATCCCTCTTGACATATGCCCCAGCAAAGACCTTCATGTCGTCCATCTTTTCTCAGTCTTGGACAACAACCAAACCATATCAATTGAACAAATGTAATGAGTCCCTGCAGTCTGGATGCTGTGGAGACAAAACAAAGTAGATAAAACTCTGTTCCTGCCCAAGGAGTTAACATTGTAATGGGAAAAGCATATATTTTGTTCAGCTAACTCAAGCACAAATTTTACACAGAAGGCAAAATGATCTAGGTAAATTCTGTCAACATATTTTATTTCCTCCCTTTCTTTTTTCCTTCCTTCATTTATTGAGCATTTGTTATGTGAAATTCTCTGTGCTACATGTTATGTATACAAAGAAAAGTCCTATGTCTCAATATCTGGTAGAGGGTAGAGTTCAGTGGGCCAGTGCTTTGATATCAATATATGCAAGGTGCCGTGAGAACCTAGAGGAAACTCTTGGATGACTTTAGTGAAAAAATGTCAATTGAAAATAATCTTGAGTAGATTATTCAATAACTTGAATAGAAGTTTACCAGCAAGCCCAGATAAGATGAAGGACATTCTAAGTCAAGGAGACACAATGTACAAAGGTATTGAGATGTAAAGGAACAAAGCACATTCCATTCAGAGAACTGAATGTAGCTTGGCAAAGCTGGTGTGCGGGCTGTATATGAGTGTGTAGTAGAGTGGGACGAGGAGAACAAACAGTTGAGGCTGAAAAGATAGTGTAGGGAACATTAGGGAGAACTTTATATGCCATTCTAAAGGTATTTGAGGCTTTTAAGTATGTGGCTAACCATCCTGGTTTGCCTGGACTTCCTGGGCATTAGCATTGAAAGCCCCACATCCTGAGAAATCCCTCAGTCCTGCACGTACCAGGACAGTTGGTCACTCTAGTAGGTGATTGAAATCAGATGTCTGTTTTAGGAAGGTCCTCTGTGCAGTGTGGACAACCTCAGACAGAGGTGGAACTGGATGCAGTCAGTAGTTCTTGCAGTGATTCCAGTGAGAGCACAGATTGAACTAATAAGGCAACAGTATCAGGGATGAAGCAAAGGAAACCAATATGAGAAATATCTAGAAGATAATCAATAGATCTTGGACTCATTAGATGTTTGGAGAATGAGGAAGGGAATATTCAAGGGAATTTCCAGATTTCTGAATCATACAACTCTACACACCGTGGCGGCAGTGATTTAGACAGAGAGGTGGGAATAGGTGATGAGTTTGGTTTTGAACTTGTAATTCATTCTGATTGAGAAGGTGTCATAAAGAAAGTTTCATCTGAACAGTACTTTTACAGATTGCTAGGATATTTTTTCCCCCTTGGGAGAGGAAGCAATAAGATTGGGACAGGCATTGGAAAAACAAAAACAAAAGCAAAAAGAAAAATTAAACTTCACAAAACTCACCTGAGTAAAAGCTTTGAGGCTTTGAGAAAGCAGCATCTGTAGGAACGGTGAGTAGTTATAGGATGGATTCATTTTAGATGTAACTCTACCCAATTTGACTTTGATTAGACTGAGAGAAGTGAGAAAAGGGAAAGGTATTTTGTTGCTACAAATGCAGGATAAGGCAGGACTACCCAATTGTTGTGCCATGGATGGCCGTGGGTGCTTACAGGAATTTTTAAATACAGATCCCCTCCATCTTCAAACAGACTTATCCATTTACATGATTTACACTGTATAAATATTATCATTTTTCTGTGGGTGCCATTATATGAAAAAGATTTCAGAACACAGTGCTAAGAAAGCCTTTTCTTTTATTTGGTTTAGAGCCAAGTTTAAATTGACATAAAATTACACCTAAATTTTTATTAGGATACAAAATAACAAAACAAAATTAAGTTCCTTATAAACAAAAACATTGGTTACTTTTTACCCTTCCTCTGTGGGATAAATGTAATTATTCCTAAACAAACAAATAAAAAATATGAAGATGAAAGCAGCTGGAGATTAGGTCACTTGTCTGTTGTTTTTGTGTAGCATCTGAAATCAGTGGGGTGTAACTATTAGCATATGAACTCTTGCAGAACTACTGGCTCTACAATAAGTCATTATCATGAAACAGAGAAAAGACTAGATTAAAAGAGCCAGCAAAAGTACAATAATAATCATACAAGAGTGTCTGATATCTCCCCCCTTTCTTTTGTTATGAAACATGTTCTTATATACTATATAGAGTGTGTATATATTAATATTATATGGTATACCTATATAAAGGTGCACAAAATATTAATGTACAGCTAAATGGATAATTATAAGGTGAGCACTCATTAACCATCATCTAGGTTAAGAAGCAGAATAATGCCTAATCAGTTTGGAAAGCCAGTTGTAGTGGACATTAGTGGGTCCACTGGTGACATTTGAATATGGTTGGGTTTAGATGAGATGAAAACTCATAACCCTGGAAGAATGGAGGCTTTTGAATGAAAAAGCAGATTGTGAATAACATGTACCACATGGTTTCCATTTGGTAAAAGAAAAAATATATGTGCAATAAGTTGTTAATCGTGGTAATCTCTGGGTTGTAGTAATGTAAGGTTTTTATTTATATTTTTATTTTCTGATCTTTAAAATGTGCATATATTGCTTCTGTAATAATAAAAGCATTAAAAAAAACCCCTGAGATAATGTTATAATTATCTGGCCCAGTATTTAATGTCCCGAATTACCCTGTACCAACTAGAAATGGCATCCCAGGATATTTGAAAAAGTAGAAATTTTGATCTCTCTTATGCCCCATCATTCTCCCAAACAATTTTCCATTATTATCAGATCACTCATTTCCCTTTTACTTATCCTAATTTCACCATTTTCCACTTCTGTATATTTGTTTGAAATTCTCCAGCATACCAGGGGATCTGTTTTCTATCAGTCAAATCCAGAATCATGCATCATGGCTTGATGGTGCCATCTTAAGAATTTTAAGAAACCTTCCCCAAGGCTGTGCTTAAATCCAAATACAGTCATGGAAATGAATCAAATAGTGTTGGCACACTGCGCAATTCTGATGATCACTTGATTGATATGGCACAGTGGCTAGGGAATGGCATGCTGGCTCCCAGTCCATCCTGGGGCCAAGCATGGGGCTTCCTGCATGTGGCATGCTCTTCCTGCATGTGGCTTTTCCCTCTTCTGATAGCTCTCAAGCAAGTGGTCTGCACAATACGATAGCTCCAATTTGCAGAAATTGTGCAACAGAAACCATCTTTTATTTTTCCTTAAAGGAATGCTGAAGCTTGAGTGAGAGCCATGGGGTGCCTTTGAAGCAGAGGCAGGCATCCCCATGGAAGAAATTTATGACCTTAGATGTGCACCTGTGAGGGGGTTGCAAGCTGTCACCCAGGCGGTATTCAAAAGGTTCCTATTGCTGCAAGAACTACAAGTATCGAAATGTAGAGAAACTCGAGGGATCATATGATTCAACTTTTTCTGTTACAGATGAGAAACAGGTCCAGACACGGGAAAGGGATTATTTAATAGGACCAGAGTTCAGACTAAAATCCAGGCTTCCCTGTCTCCAAGTCAATGCTTTTGTTTGTTTGTTTTTTTAATTGTACAGCAGTGGTGACAAACCTGTGGGCCATAACTCTTGATAAGTCTTAGAGTTATTGCTATGGATCCAAATACTCATATGACTAAAAAGCATTGATATGGTCTCCATAAATAAAAATAAATCTCAATCATTTGAGAGCATGTGGCATTTTTTCAAATGTCATGTTAATGTGCAAAAAACACATGCAATCAATTCAGTAATAAATCAAAACCCATATAGTCATTGTCTGAGTCAGAATATAGAACACTTCTAGCACTTCAGAGGTTCCCCTGGAGCCCTCCCTAACCACAGCCAATCTCTGTTTCTCTTTCTCAACCCCAAGATAAACTCTCATAAGACTTTTGTAATTACCATTTCCTTGTTTTTAAAAAAATTTTTTTCTAACTATGTATATGTCCCATAACAATATTTTTGAAGTTTGTATGATTGAAATCACACTGGTTATATTCATTTGTGTTTTGCTTTTTCTGCTGATTATGTTCTTGAGCTATATCCACATTTGGCATAAAATTAGGTTTATTCATTTTCACTGTGGCAGAATATATCATTATAAGACTACACTTTAAAAAGCCAGTGTCATTGTTGATGAATTTTGCATTGTTGCCAGCTTTGAATTTTTCTTGTTTGTGTATTCTGGTACACATGTGTACATGATTCCATAGAGAAGAGTGGAATTGCTGGGCCGAGCAGAGTGCATATCGTCAAATTTACTATAATACCAAACTGCTTTCAAAAGTGGTTTTAATCATTTGCTTCTTACCAGCAATGTTAAGAAAAGGCTCTCATACTAAAAAGAGTGGGAACCATTGCTTTATATCATGCTTTACACTTGTTTCTTTTATAAACTTCCTTTATAAGGAAAAAATTTCAGGCCATTTCAACAGAAAAGCTTGGTGATGTAGTGATTTTCGAAATGATTTCGTCTACACAGGTCCTGTTTAGGTACCAACTTTTGATGGACGGCGAATATGTAAAATAGACAGAAGCAGAGTTGTTCAGAGTGAAAGGGAAGTATTTGTGTGGGTGATGGGGAGGGACCTGCGAGTTTCACCTTCTGGACTTTAGCCCAATGTCTGGCATATAGTGTTACTATTAGTAGGGTTGTCTGAAAATAGAACATTCTTCCCCAGGAAGTAGAGATTGCTTTATTGGAGGTGTGGGAGCCAGGAAAGCATTTTTTACAGATGTTATAGAAGAAATGCACCATCAGATTATCTCTGATTCTTTCCTCTTTCAGAGTTCATAATAGGTTTCTCATTTTCTAAGATCCTAAGGTAAGTGACAAATAATGATATCTGGGTGTGAAGAGAAATAATAATACTGGGGAGTAAAATTTATTGTCCAGATAAATTCTTCATTGATCGAAGAGTGAAAGCATGACTTTGGAAGGAGATCATTGCTTTTCCTATGCTTTCTCTCTATGTGTCCTCATTTGAGGATTCTCTTACTATCTCAGCTTTCTTCTCTAAAAAATTAAATTTGACATTTGAATGTTTGCTAAACATTCATCAGGTGCTACAGTCTATGATTGCCATTTTTGGCCTTTCTGTTTACCAGTCTAGTAATATTGTAATCTGTGTCCTTAAATTGGAATCCCCCAAATGTAATCTGATCCATTCATTCACTCAAAAAATATTTGTGGGTCTACTATGTGTTAGAAACTGTTCTGTGTGCCAGGGATCCAGCAACCAACAAGAAAGTCTGAAGCTCTTCTGCTCTTGTGGAGGTTATGTTCTAGTAACAGATCGTAAAAACATAAACAAGTAAGAAAGAAATCAGAGATAAGTGCTCATAGAGATTGAAAATAGGGTGATGTGCTAGGGAGTGACTGTGCAGTTACTTTAGACTGTGTGATTAGAGAAGCTGAGATTTGACTGCCACGGAGGGGCCAGACATGTCTGGCTGTCACAGAGTGTTTATCAATCAGCCTTAAGTCTAAATTCCCTCATAATAATAACAGCTTATATTTAAATAACACTTTTACAACTGTTATCCCATTTTATTCTTATGACGGTTTTGTGAGATATCCGGATGATAAAATTAATAAGTGGCAGAACCAGGTCTTGACCCCAAGTGCTTTGTCTTTAAATGTGTTGCCTTTTCTCCTGCACCTGTCTTGGGCCTTTACACCATGTAGTGAGTAGGCTGCCTAGACAGGGAGGCAGCCCCAGATACTGACTTGTCTATGCTCTTACTGTCTTATACCTCTCAGATGTTGAACAGTTTTTATTCACAATACTTCTGACATCAAATGTGTAGAATCTTTTTCTTCCTGATACCAACCCATTCTCCAACTCTCTGGACACAAAATGGATGTTCTACAGTATAATTCAATTATGACATTAACTTCCTAGAGTTAGTGTCAGACTCCACAGGTTTAAAGGCTCAATTTCACAAAACTGTCCCCACTTTCAATGCTAGTCACAAATATTGGGTCCCCAGGTTACTCATGATTCTGTCTGACTTGTCTACAAAGCTGGGGGGTTCCCATATGCCTCACCCTTTCAGGTTTGATGATTTACTAGAATGATTCTTTGGAAAACACTTTACTTATTATCCTAGCCTGTTTCATATTGCTATAACAGAATGTTGAGGCTGAGTATGAAGAAAAGAGGTTTATTTGGCTCATGATTCTGGTGGCTGGAAAGTATAAGATTGAGCAGCTGCATCTGGTGAGGGCCTCATGCTCCTTCCAGTCATGGTGGAAAGCAGAAGAGGAGTGGGCATGTGAAAGAGATCCCATGGCAAGAGAGGAAGCCAGAGAGAGAGAAGCCATGGAAGCCAGACTCTAACAATCCACTCTTACAGAAACTGATGAGAGTAAGAAACTCACCCCCATAGAAAGGGAGTGAGTTAATCTATTCATGAGGGATCTGCCTCCATCACTCAAACACCTCCCACTGGGCCCCACCAACCAACACTGCCACTTTGGGGATCAAATTTCAACCTGAATTTTGGCAGGGACAAACCATATTCAAACCACTTACTATTACTGGTTTATTATAAAGGATCCAAGTGAACAGCCAAGTGAAGAGGTACATAGTGTGAAATATGGAAGGGTTCCTAGCACAGGAACTTCTGCCTCCATGGAGAGTGTGCTCCCCTGCTGGCACATGGCTGTGTTTGCCGACTCTAAAGCTCTCTAAACACTGCCATTTAGGGGTTTTTGCAGAGCTCCATTACATAGGCACGATTGATTAAGTCATTTGGCCACTGGTGATTGAAATCAGTCTTCAGCCCCTCTCCTCTCCTCAGAGGTCAGGTGGGTGGGGCTGAAAGTTCTAGCCCTCTAAAGACATGGGTGGTTCCACTATCCGCATCTTGAAGCTCTCTAGGATCCCACCAAGGGTCACCTCATTGAAAAGGGCTTACTATGAATAACAAAACACACTTCCATCATTCTGGAAAATCCAGGAGTTTTAATTACTCTG
The DNA here is from genome assembly GCA_963574435.1 of Cheirogaleus major. Lineage (NCBI taxonomy): Eukaryota > Metazoa > Chordata > Mammalia > Primates > Cheirogaleidae > Cheirogaleus > Cheirogaleus major. The sequence continues at coordinate 23,580 of CAUYPO010096575.1, forward strand.
TGCCAGGAAATAGAGACAAAGACAAAATAGTTATTTCTTATTATACCAAAGACATTACCAGCAAGAGAATTTTAATTTCAGCATCACACGAGAGCCTAGAAGATGCCTCTTGCTCAAGATTACCAGAATGAGAGATTAGGATGTTGCCTGTAGAAACCACCATCTGGCTGTTGGGTGGAGTCCCTCTTGCCTATTTCTACTCACTCTGCAGTTTGAGGCTTGTGAAAACCTGTTTAAGGGGAACCTGAGAACTTGTCTGGGCAGCACAGCCACAAGCTCAAATGTGAACAAACAGCAGGTGTTCAAGCATTGTCCCTTGTGACACCAGCCAGGTGAGAATGTCAGAGAGCTGAGGAGGGATTGTCTTCATGAGAGACAGCCTTGTTGGGTGGAAAGAGTTTTAATTAAGAAGGACCTGGTTCTGTTACCTACCAGCTGGGTAACTCTGGGTACATTCTTCCACCTCCTTGAATCTTACCTTCCTTATCCTGACCCATGGCTGATACTATCCTCCTTCCAGGGTTGTAAGACTTAAACCAGTAATGCATATTGAAAAATATGCATTTAGGGTGACTGGAACATAATGGGAGGATATTATTCATACAGAATGTGAGTTTTCATGAGCTTCAGCCCACATTTGGGCGGACAATTATCCACAGGCCAGGGTGTTACCTCCCTGCTTACCACTGACAGGTGGGATGAACTGCTTTCATGCCAGCCAATCTATGCCACAAGAAAGAGTTTCCATAACCCAGGCTGACAGCATCCTGGGCAGAGAAAAGGAAATCCTGATTAGTCAAAAGAAACTAAAGCCCCAAGCACATGTATGCTGCCTACTTCAGTAATCAGACTGCAGCCCCGCTGACATGGCCATAGGCAGTGGTCTCTGCCCATGACTTTTCCTAGGAATGGTAACTTTAGGGCAACCGTGAGGGGTCTGCCTGCTGGTTGTGAAGTGGGAAGATGGAGGTGTAGTTTTTAAGGGGTCAGCAAACTTTGTTTTGGTCAACCATTAGCTGGAGTAGTATAAACATCTTAGGATCCCAAGGTCCCACCCAAAGGTGCATTATCTAACCATACATGACTGGGTTAATTGTGACACTACAGTACACGGACCTCCCATAGTACGTTAAAGTAACATTTTGTTTTTAAATATACTCCATGTTTCCAGATTCTGCACCTTTGCTCAAGGCCAGTTCCTCCACCTGGAGCGCCCTTTTTCTGACCCTCCTTTGCCGACTACTGAAATTCTACCAATTCTCTCTACGTCAATTTCAAGTTATAGTTCTCCTGGAAAGCTTTTCCTAATAATCATCTCAGTAGGATCTCTCCATTATTTGAAACTAATTTTTTCCCTTGTGCTTTTCATATGGCAGTTAATATTTTCCACCCTGAATTATAGCTACTTTTAAATTCATCATCTCTCCTGTCAGCCCCTTGAGGGTAGGAAATTTATCTCTAGCAGACATACCTTACCCATGGCCTTAGACATAGTAGGCAATATGAATTGAACTGAAGCAAAAATACTCTGAAGACGTTATGCTGGAGGAGCAGCACAGAAACATCTTTATAATCATTGCCTTGGTTCTGCAGCCTGACGCCTGGCCCAGGTGTCCTTCCACTGCTTCCCCTCGCAATTAAGTGAGAGAAAGCTGTGGCAAGAGAAACCGAGAGTCAATGACCAGAGAGGTGACATTCCAAAGTCGAGAATAGAACTGGGTTAAGTGTCATTCCAACTACCTGACAAGAGGCAGAGATGAGTGGCCAGGTCATTTGTCTCCTAAGGATCCCCTCAAGGCCCACTTATGTCACCACTCAAGGAATGTCAACATTCTTGATGGAAAATGGGGCTCATCTCTCATGTCACAAGTCATTGTTGGAGACTGTTTCTTTTTTTAATAATTTTTTTGTGAGGTAATGTACAAGACTGGGAAACCAGCATAGTTCATACAAAGGTAATTGTGAACACACTGTTTGGTCCAGGGCAGGAATCTGGGCAGCAGATGTCAAACCAGTTTGTCCCTTCTAGGACAGGACCTTGGCTCGGCTCTGTTGAAGGCAGAGAGTTTGTAAAACTCAGCCTTACCTTTAGCATCTTTTCAACTCCTAGAGACAGACTATAAAGAGGAAGAAAAAGAAAAAAATGCTAGCACTCATTCGAGAAACCTAGACTTAGAGACTAACTGGATGTGATGCAAATGGTGAGACTCATTAATGTTTCCTAATGACCAAAGGCACAGAGAAGTATCTGCAGGTTGCTATGTTCCCCCTTTTCCCCCTCGGTGGGCTGATTTAATTTTTAGTGTCCAAGAAGAGAATACAGTTAAATTTGTTGAGCTAGGAACAAGGAGAATAAAGGTTTATTAATTTCCATTTCTTTCTTTCCTCCCTCCTTTCATCCCTCCTTCTATCCTTCTCTTTTCCTTCCTTCCTTCCCCCCTCTTTTCTTTTTTCCTTTAGTAAAGTCACTTGTTTATTTATTTAGCAAATGTTTAATGAATGTCCCGTACATGCACATAACATATGCAGTGTTAGGTAAAAGGTATTGGAGGAAACAAACTTGAATGGATCCTAACATGACAGAAATTCAAACCTAGTTGTTGGGAGGGGGTGCAGAGAGGAAGAAATAGAAAAGCAAGCACAAATTACAAATTGCAAATTGTGAAAGTGCTACAAAAGTACTATAAAGGGCATATGAGATTAGTTAATTATATAGGATGATTGGCTAAGACTTCTCAAAGAAGCAAACATTTAAAGGAGACTTAAAGGATGAGAAGTAGTCAGCCATGGGGAAAATGTGAGGCAGGAGAGGGCTTGGTGAATTTAAGGAAATAGAAAGAGTCTTGTGATACAGGGTGAGATAGGAGAGTGGCCCAAGACAAAGTTGGAGAGGGAGACAGGTGTAGACCATGTGTGCAACTTGCTTCCCCACTCAGCAACTCAGTTTTCTTATCTGGAAAATGAGTTGTTGGACGACATTGTAACCACTACTGACCTTGGCGGTCGTTTGGCATTACCGTAGGCTTCAATCAACATTTTATAGTTATTTGGGTGCCAAGAATGCTATTCTAGGCACTAGGGCCTAGAGATTTGTGTAGGTGGGGGAAACCAAAACATCTACAGTAGGATTTATCAACCTTGGCACTATTTGGGGCCAGATAACTTCTTGTTCTGGAGGTTGGAGGGGCTACTCTGTGTTCTGTGCTGTAGGATGCTTAGCAGACTTCCTGTCTTCTACCCATCAGAAGCCAGAAGCAACTCTCACCCAGGTGAGTGATCAAAAACATTTCCAGACATTGCCAACTGTCCCCTGGGAGACAAAATCACCCCTGGCTGAGAGTCACTGGCTGTTGCTCCCATGAGCAATCCCTATATGAGATGAACAATGGAACTTAGCATGTGGCCTCAGTGGTGGGGAACAAAGAAAGCATGGCGGGGACCACAGGAAACAGAAGAGCACCCACTCGTTGAGAGCCGGGCATCTGCTATTTGCGCTAGCTGGTTCTTTTTTCCTTTTTTTCCTCTAAGACTTCAGGCACTCACAATTAGATTGTCCATAATCTTTGGTTTGTGTTATTTGTCCACATTGTGTTGCATTAAGTTAGTTAGTGAGTTAATTGGTTCTTTATAATAACATGATGAACTCGCCACCACAAACAAAAGCTGGGACCTTGACAAAAATAACATTTATGAACGTGGCTTGTCATCCCCTGCCATTGTCCTGCATCATGTGTTCATCATCCCCTCGCTTTCCTTCCTATATAGTTTCCTTTCATCAAGTCTATCTTAAAAATATATTTTAAATTTTAGTTGTTTTTAACTCTATAAAAAGGTTATCATGCTGTTGTAATCCTTTGCACTGACTTTTTTCACGTCATATCATGTTGGTAAGAGTCATCCATGTCGCTGTGTGCTGCTGGGGTTCCTTCGTGTGAAGTGCTATGTAAAATTCCGTGTGTGGACACGCCACGCCACATCACCCTCTCTCACAGGATGGCATTTGGGTTATTTCCTGAATTATTTCGTGCATGTCTTTTTGTTCTCTCCAGCTGACTCTTTCAGTGTAAGCATATGGGGTCAATATTGTCATAATTTCTAATTTATTTTAAAGAAAAAGTAGAAATCATATTTTTTGTGTGAAAATAACTGGGGGACCAATGTAAAGTTTTATAAAATACTTACAAGGTAAATAAGAAACTTGTCTGCAGGCCATTCCTTTTGAGCCTCCAGTTCATAATTTCTGGATTAAGTCATTCACGTTGAGAACTTCTCATCTGAAGGTAGAGGTTAAACTAGAGAAGAAGCTTAGAGAACTTTCCTTTAGTAAAAAGAATGGCAAACAAGAAACTAATGAGGCATGAATTTTAGTAGGTGTTGGAGTTGGGATCAGCAGCAGGGTAAATTGCATTCATTGAACACAATTTGTTGTAGTGCATGGAACTTACACTGAAGCATTCTCTTCACACTTAAAATGTGGAAATAAGGGAAACGATATTATCTTCAAGGAGGTAAACTTTTAAAAATGAAATATTTTAAAACTGTCACATATCTAATGAAGAGAAACACAAAATTTTCTTAAAGAGACTAAATGGCTCCTAGGCCAGCAAGATTTGACTGTAATTTGATGGAACGAATTAATGTGTTTAAAAAAGGCATTGCCAATCAGGGTGGGAGATGGCCAGAGAAGATCCCAGAGCCAATTTTAAGCATTATGCTGGCCTATGGCTCTGTTGGCAGGACAGTCACGACTGCGGGGACAGTGCTGTTGGGGGAGAATACACTCTCAATACCCGCCCGCATGTGCTGGGCAGTGTGACAGCTGCACACATCTCGCTCTCCCTTTAACCCCAGTCTCTGAGACCCACTTAGCTGGAGTCTTCCCTAAGAGACGTCTGCTGGCAGTTTCTGGCACTCAAAGGCTGACAGCCACTCTCAGGACTGGGTGGGCCCTCAGGTGATGACATAGTCCTATAAAGTTTCTTTGGAGACAGCCACCACCCTGTTCCACCACCTGCAGGTGAGTTGTCACCTCACCTGCATTTCTATGTCTTCACACCTCTACATTCATTAAGTGCTCACCTGGTGTCAGTGAGGCTCTAAGTTAAGGTAGTTATGGTAAACTCGGGAAGATCAGTCTTGATTCAGCTTCATGAACCCTCTAGAGCAGGGCCTTATCTAGGCTCTGGACCACCCCACGGCCACCCTAAATATCTATGGAGAAATTTGTGTGTATGTGTCTCTGTCTTTTGAGAGGGTCTATAGCTTCTGGCAGGGTCTATCTGTTAGCCAATGTGGTTTAAACCATTGCTTTGGGGAGCACAGTTTGGTTCCTTTAACATAGGGAAGCTGCAGGGGAGAAGGACTGGACACCAAAGCATAAGCCCTTAGGAATTAAAAGGACCTAGATGCCAGGAACAGAGTGAGGAGAGTAACATGTGGGCCGGAGAGGGATAAAGAAAGGGACTGTGTACTATTCCATAATGTACATAGCCTGCCGTGAGTTTAATTATTTGTGTAATATTCTTTTGAAGTTTTTCCAATATTCTTTTTTGGCTAATTGATCCCTTTTTCTGGGAGGCGATAGTGGGTAGAGTGCAAAGTAGCAGGGACAGTTCCCTCAAGCATATTCAAGGACATGGAAGCCATGCCATACATGTAGGAAGTAAATTGCTACAGGATGGTAATAAGAGCACCACGCTGATTTTTGCAATTTTAAACCCAATATCTGTTAATAGTCCCTGCAATGCAATTTACTTCAACTCATTACAATTCAACTCACTTCAATAAGTAATAATTAAATGCTGCTTGTCCATATTATTTCATCCTAGAAAATTTAGCAGTGTATTATGGGTCAGGAGCCACCAAGTGGTGTTGTAGTGCCCACCAGACTGAGAGTAGGGGTACTCTTAAAGCAACACTATAGTATAACCAGGGGGTATTCCTTTGGCTTGTTTGGAACACTTCTGGTCTACTTCTGCTATTCCAGTGTTATTATTAATAGCACCCCACTCAGAAAACAATTTATATGATAATCCCTCTATCTAACTCTTTTATTACTCTAACCTTGTTTTATCTCACCTGTTTGAGTATCTGTCTTCCTCACTAAACTAATGAGGTTTTTGAGTCTAGAGGCATTGTCTCATTTATCTCTGGGTCTAGCACATGTCTGTTATTTGGTGGACACTTAATAAACATTTGTTAAATTGAACTGAAATTAAAGACAGAATGAAGAGCCTTAGAGTAGAAATGGCCAGCCAACATTATCTTCCATGCACTCCCAAGGTCTAGACTGGAGGCCCAGTTTTGAGCTACTTATGAGCTCTGTGCCTTGGGAAACTAATCTTCTTCAATATGTGTAAAGTGCTTAGAGAAGGGCCTTTAAGTGCCCAGTGAATTTTAGCTGCTAGCATTCTTATCAATAATAATTAGTTGCTAACAGTAATGGTTTATTACATATAGTAACTTTAAACTTTAGTTTTATTAACTGGAGAATGAAAGTAATAATTCCTGTTTACTTTATCTTAATAATGAATACAAAAGCACTTTGGAAACTATAGACAGCTCTCATTGAATAGCCCATAAAAGAATGCACAGTAATAGAGAGGTCTGTGCTACAGAAGAGAGTAACTCAGGCATTTTACATGAGGGCTCAACTTAATGGCAATATAAGGAAACTTTTAAATATTATATTTTAAAAAGATGGCAAAAATGGCTGGGTTGGAGGGTAGAAGTTGATCTATGCCAAAGTGTAACACACAAAAAAGCACATGGGAAAAGATGGCAGGCGGACTCAGCATAAGGAGGGGAATTAGAATTGGGGTGCTGCTCAGTGTGGGATTGACAGAGCCCTGCTGCAGTGGGGAGGGACAGAGCCCTTGTGGGATTGGCTCCTGGAGAGCAATAGCTTGAGCTTGGAACGGAAGAATGTTTATGTCAAGATAGACATTCTACTTGAACAATCAGTTAAGAGCTTGTACTTCTGAGTTAATGTGGACATTTTATCAAAGTTATGCCAACTGTGGACATTACCTAAGAAAGTCATTCAGCACCTGTATCGCCTGCTAATAATAGGAAGGAACCTAATAATTACAACCGAAAGCAGCTTTCAGCCAAGGATCACAGAACATTTTGCTATAATGTAATATTTATCAGATTATGTAGAGAAATTGGTAGATTTAAAATTTTATGTTTCAGCTCCTTTGTTATCCCAATAGGCAATTATAAGAGTGGAACTATTAATATCAGGAATTCTTGGACTTAACTGGCAATAAACCAGAGGGCAGAATTTCAGGTGTATGTCGGGGAAATGAGCAAATAGTAGGAGTAGCAGCAGCAGTAGCATTCCTTAGAGCAACTCTGCCAGGTGTGTATTATCCCCACCCCCATTTTATGGCTAAAACACTGAGGAATAAAGAGGTAAAATAATTTACTGAAAGTCACACACCTCCTAAGTGGCAGAGCCAGTCTCCAAACTCAAAATGTCTTGATCCAGAGAAAGTGCTTTTGACCAGGACGCCCTACTGCCTCTCCATTCTAGCGGTTATAACCAGTACAAAGTATACCTATGACTTTGTAGGATGTAGTTGTGGAACTGCTTTCGGCACAGGCCCTTGGTCTCTCTATGCAGTGGAAATTAACAGGAGGCCAAATGAGAGTCACAAGCAAGGCTTACTGGGATTTATGCTAAGCACAAGGGAGGTAGTACAAAGGGAAACATCCTTCAGGCCGGCTCCCCAAGGGGTGTTCGGGGAAAGTTGCAAAGAGGCCTGGTGGGAAAGGGGTGATGTGTAAGCATGTGGAGGTGGGACTTTTCTTGCACCTGCATAGTTCTGTTACAGGCTTCTTTACGCAGCACATGTCTCCTTAGCATGTTAAATCCCCACCCCTGGGTGTGAGTTTTACCATTAACATGAGATTATAATGAGAGAAAAAGCCAGGGTAAGATCAAAGTGGGGATCTCTTCTAGCTTCAGGTGGTTGGACCTGGATAGGTCTGATTCCTTTGCAGCCAGGTGCCTTATCAGCCAGTGTCAGTATCTCACTCCAGTGTCCCTGAAAAACATTACTCATAAGACAGATGGTTAGGCCACTCTCTGTATATGGATATGAGCTGCATTCCAGCAGCTAGGAAGCCCTTTGATTAGGCTGAATCGTGCTGTCTCATGTTGTCTTCCTTGATCAGAGGCGAGACCTGAGTCCTGTTCCTATACTGTTTCAGAAATGAGGCCATAAACTTCACGAGCAATTTTTCTATTCTGTCTCAGGCTTTTCTTGGAAGGAAGAAGTTTGTCTAGATCATACCTCTTATTCAAATTTACAAGGGCTGTCCAGAAAGTATCCAGCCACGTATGTCTCTATTTATCATAGGACATGGCTGGATACTTTCTGGACAGTATAGTATATAGTATACTATCCTGGATTTAGTCATATCCCCTCATGGCACAGAGCAGGTGCTGAACAGCACAAGTTGAAGTCTCTATGGCTTTTCTCCTTGATATAAAATTCTTTTTGTAACTGAACAAGGGAAGAGTGTGGGAAGGCATAGCTCTACCTCAAACTCCCAAACTCAAGTTGGCATTTACTTGTTAATCCTTTGTGCTCAACTACTTTCACCAAATCCTGACTCTGAACTCAAGGCCTTAGGTCTTGTCTCTCCTGCCCATGAGGCAGCTGGTTCCAGCCAAGGGGAGGGTCTGGTTATGGCTATCAGCTAGCATTCCTGTCACATGGCTTGTAGTCATGTCTGCTACGGCTGTGGATCAAACTCAAGACTCAGTAACTGACAGAGCTGGATTCGAATCTTAGCAGTGGAATTTCCCAGCTATTTGGCCTTGGACAAATCATTCCATTTAGCCACTCTGAGCTCAGTCCCATTATTTATAAAATGAAGATAATATTACCTTATTTCAGGTATAATACAGGGGTAGGTATGATTGGGAGACTTGAACAAGACAATATATCTGAACACCTAGCATAGTGCTTGGCACAAGGTAGCTAGGTGCTCAAATCATAGCAAATGATTTTCCCAATTAGACTGAAACTTCCTTGAGGTCTGAGATCATGTCTTATACTTATTGGTCAAGAATCATTCTCCACTCTCTCCATTCCTCACTCTGGCCTCTCCCTACCCTCCTCAACTCCTTCACATTCTGCCCTCAGTTCCATCATTAAAATCAGTATTTGCTCATTTATTGTTTATTATGATTAACCAATATTTGGGGTCATTTTTATTCTGTCCCAGGAGATATTTGGCTATCGGACTCAAGGCTGCCGGCAAACCCTCTGCATTGCTGGATCCATCTTCTCATTTGGAATCCTCTCTCTGGTGTTTTACTGGAGGCCAGCTTGGCACGTATGGGCAAATTGTGTCCCATGTTCCTTGCAAGAAGCAGATGTCGTGTTGCTGAGGACAACAGTAAGTGTGTACCTGGTTTTGTAGCTGGTGCCCCCTTTTCCCTGAACATCACAGAGCATGGCTGGGGGAGATGTGTACAAGGCGGGTAGCAGGTGGAGGCTCCAGTCTTAAGTCCCATCACAGCCTTTCATCTACCAAGAATTCAATAATTTGTGTATGATGGCATTTGATTAAGAAGACTTATTTGATGGGGTATTTCTTTTAAAATTGTGAGTTTTGTGAATGTTAGAGCAGAGAATAGCCACATTAATAGCTAAAAATAACAGATAGTGTGAAGTGGTTAAGTCAGGCTACAGGCTACAAGATTCACACTGACTGTTCCCCCCAATCCCTGACATATCCATGCCTATTCTCCCCACGGGAATGACTCTGGAGGAAGGGAGAAGAGTTGGGGAGGTGGTGGGGCGCATGCCTCTGAGGATGGTGCTGTCTTTCCATGCTGATTTGAGAGAGCCACAGTTATTCATGGGGGTGGGTGGTAATCTGCAGATATAAAAGGGTAAAAATGCAGCCATCTTGTCCTTGAGGCAGTTGTCTCTCTCTGCTAATACAAGGCCTTGGTCTTAGGTGAGTTTCCCTGTATTTGTTCCCAAGCAAGTTCCTCATAGCTCTTATAACACTTAGACAATGTGCATAATTCCTGCAGGACTGTCAGCTGCACCAGGGTAGTGACCATTTCTAGCTTGTTAATTACTGCACTCCCAGTTCCTGCATGTGGTAGCGATTCCATTAATATGTGAGGGACAGACTGAAGTGGATATTCCCATTGAGGAGAGTGAAAGGGCAGTCTCATGGAGGACTCTTTTCTGCATGACTTTTACAGAGACAAAATGACCCAGAATGACAACCAAATTCTTTTTTTTATAGCCTTTATTTTATTATTTAATTTATTTTTTTATTATGGGGATACAAGTATTATTGCTCCTGCCACCCCTCCCCCACCCCACCATGCCGGAGCTTCAAGCGTGCCCAGCCCTCAGGTGGTGCTCACCTCACCCATTATGTCCATATACACCTTTCCCCTCCTCCCCCCTCCCACCAGTCCACCACCTGATAAAAGTTGTGGGGGTTTTTTTGACATTTAGGTTACATTATATATCTTTGCCTCTCCCTAAGGAGGGTTAGAGGTAATCCCTTCCCCCCGGCAATGTACATCACATCCCTAAGATGTGGGTCTCCCCCCCATCCTAGGTGAACACTATAACTTTTTGAGAATCATAGTTTAAATCTGTCAGTACCAATTTGATTGTGAATAGATGTGTAGCCCATTTTCCAGATCTTGTGTCGCCTTACTTTGTATAATGGGCTTAAGCTTTATCCAGGAAAGCATAAACGGTGCTAGCTCGCTGTCGTCTCTTAGAATTGGGTAATATTCCATTGTGAGCATATACCAAATTTTAATTATCCATTCCTGGATTGACGGGCACTTGGGTTGTTTCCAAGACCTTGCAATAGTGACTTGTGCTGCAATAAACATTCGGGTGCAGATGTCTTTATAATAGAAAGTCTTATGCTCTCTTGGGTAGATGCCCAACAATGCTATTGCCGGGTAGAATGGTATTTCTATCTGTTTGAGGTATCTCCAAATTCTTTTCCACAAAGGTTGCACTAATTTGCAGTCCCACCAGCAGTGTAAGAGTGTTCCTATCTCTCCACATCCTC
>CAUYPO010096576.1:0-29848 GCA_963574435.1 Cheirogaleus major
CCTGTAATCCTAGCACTCTGGGAGGCCGAGGCGGGTGGATCGTTTGAGCTCAGGAGTTCAAGACCAGCCTGAGCAAGAGCGAGACCCCGTCTCTACCAAAAATAGAAAGAAGTTAATTGGACAGCTAAAAATATATAGAAAAAAAAATTAGCCGGGCATGGTGGCACATGCCTGTAGTCCCAGCTACACGGGAGGCTGAGGCAGAAGGATTGCTTGAGCCCAGGAGTTTGAGGCTGCTGTGAGCTAGGCTGATGCCATGGCACTCTAGCCCAGGCAACAAAGTGAGACTCTGTCCCCCCCCAAAAAAAAAAAAAAATATATATATATATATATTCTGGTCTCAGTTTTTTTTTTTCTTTAAAAATCGAATCCAGTTCTACACTCTTATCTATTTATGGATGACTTTATGTTTGAGCAGTTTTAATTTAAATACTTTATGAAGAAAGCTATCAATTTTAACAAGAATGACTTCATTGTCTCTCATCAATAATTCAGAAATACCTGCTATTTTAATGCCTCACTGTAGGTGCTGGTAGGATGTCGTTCCAGGTTTTAAAAAGGTGTGTTATATTTTCACATTAGTGGTATCGATTAATATCATTAGAGTGTGCTAGGTGAGAAAACTTTTCTGCTTTTCTAAAGAATAAACAAAAGCCCTCCTTATCTAATTAGGATTGATTGCAAACTTGCAAAAGAGAAGATTTCTCAGAGAAGTTCATACATTTAATTCTGCATATAATTTGAAATGTCTTCTTGTCTGTCTTTTTTCTGGTTTCTGTTTTTAAAAGAGCTTAAAGACTCAGAAGTTTAATCCAAAATATTAGCTGAATGAATTCTTGTTGGTTGACCTCTGTCTTAGTCTGCTCAGGCTGCTGTAACAAAATACTATACATAGACTGGGTGGCTTAAACAACAACTTCTCACAGTTCTGCGTACTTTGAAGCCTAAGATCAAGGTGCCAGTAGACTTGGTTCCTGGTGAGGGCCGTCTTCCCAGCTTGTAGCCGTCTGTCTTCTTGCTGTGTGTGCAGAGAAGGGGAGTGGGGGGGGAGATAGGTAGATAGATATATCTGTGTCTTCCTGGTCGCATAAGGGCACTCATCCCATCATGAGGGCCCACCCTGTGTCTTCTCAACCAAATTACCTCCAAAAGGGCCTACCTCCAAATACTATCCTGGTGAGTGTCAGGGCTCCAACTTATCAATTTTGGGGGGGACACAGCCCATATTAACCTCTTAATGAACAAAATCTCCTCTCACTTTGTAAACAGGTTAAGTGCCTCATCCAGCATCTAAATATTTTTACTGCTCTTTACCAACTTGCTCTACCTTACTTATGGCAAGTTAAGTATAATTTAATTTGGCCAAAGATACCCTACTCTGGGACGTATTTGTTTTTGGCTTGTTTGTTTCTTTTTGTCCCTGATCCTGTGATTTCATGATGACTGTAGTTATGCTTTATTTCGTTACTGTGTTTATACTCTGATTTCTCCATGTTTTGGTTCCTTTTCATCAAAATCTAAATATGACCTAAAAATATTGAGTCTAAAAACTAATGTTCTGAATTTAAGCTAAAAGTTTTTGTTTGTATTTTTAGATTTGAAATTCATGTAAAAGGTACTGAGTGTTGACATTTATATAAAAGGTACTGAATGTTATATTACAGGAACATTTCATTAACTACTTTGCATTTGTTGATACTTAGAGAACTACTTAGCATCTGGACTTATGTAACAAGAGAAACCTTGTGTAACCTATGATAATCAAAAATCATTTGAATAAGATAGAGAGGAAAGAATGGTTTGAGAAAGCCACTCACCAAGGTTTAAATCAACATCTTGATGTAAGATATTTATATCTTTGAAATAGCATTCAGGTATCAGTTCTCCCTCATCACTTGGATAATTCAGGGGATTATGCCTGGTTAAGAGGACTTTGTGTCCTTCTCTGACCTACTTGGTAAAAACTTGGGAGTTGATTTATGTAGGATAATTAATTAAAGGTCACTATAGGGCACCTGATTAGAATTCATGCAGTCAGACATTCTGTACAATTCTGAAAAATTTTTAATCAGTAATAGAAGAGTATTAGTAGTTGGTTTTAGATTGTCTTATAAAGACAAAGTTCCTATGACTATATAGTTCTTTTTTAGTTTTGCTTTTATTTTTTAAATGAGAGTTATGCACATTTGAAGTTTAAAAGAATTGGCTGGGCGTGGTGGCTCACACCTGTAATCTTAGTACTTTGGGAGGCCAAAGCAGGAGGATAGCTTGAGGCCAGGAGTTCCAGACCAACAGGTCAACATAGCAAGACCCCACCTCTGCAAAAAAAAAAAACTCAAAAAAATTAGCTACGCATGGTAGTCCCAGCTCTTCAGGAGACTGAGGCAGGAGGATGGCTTGAGTTCTGGAGTTTGAGGTTGTGGTGAGCCATGATCATGCCATTACACTCTAGCCTGGGCAACAGAGTGAGACCTTGTCTCAAAAACAAACAAAAAAACCAACTCCCCCCCTCCAAGGCTCTCATGTTTACAAGGCTTGTAATAAAACAAAAAGCAGACTTCTGTGCTCTCTGTCCTCATTTCTCCTCCCAGAGGTGACTATTAATACTTTTTGTCATTATTTTGATATTCACCTGTATGCCTTTAAATAAAATGCTTGTATTCTTATTTCTTGACTTTAAAATATAGATATTATCTTTTTTTTGTTTTTTTTAATCACTTACATTTTACAGATGGGATAAAATATAGATATTACCTATTGTCTGAAAGATATGAAAGATACAGAGTTAACCCTCTTTCCTGTCTGTGACTCTCCACACCTGCTCAACTTTCTCATTTCTCTTACCTTCCCAGTGTAGTTATGTGGCAGTTTTGGTTAGGTCAGTATTCACTGTTTGTGTAGTATAATCATGGCAGTGACATGTAGTAAACTGACTATTTTTCCTTCTTCTGTGCAACCTTTTGTTTTCTTTCAGTGTTTTGTTTACTTATTTTCTCTGTACTTATCACTTATTCATCCCTGAACTCTTCACCAATTGCCTAAATTTCCTCTTAGGACATTCCGATGTGTTGGTATTCTACCAGTGTCATTTTGCGGACAGGGTCTCTCCTGGAGCCTTCAGACCTGTGCCCTTCGTGTCTGGCGCACAGCTGTCATCCTGGGAGCTCCAATCCCATCATCCTTGTATTCTGTTTGATTGCTCCCATGTTAGATCTCATTAATATTTCCCGTATGCCATGGCTTACTCTCGCTTGATTTTATCACTTTGGTTTGGCAGAGCACTACCTGAGAATGGGTACATAAAATATAATTTTTTGAGAAATTTCATATGTAAAATATCTTTATTTCACCCATAAACTTGAGTAATAATTTGGCTGGGTATAGCTTGCAGTGTTGTTGTTGAGATATATGAAGCCATTCTGGTTCCTGGTTGTTATGTGAATTATTTGATTCTTTGGAAACTTGTAGGGTCATTTGTCCCAGTGTTCTGAAATTTTGATGATGTGCTTTAGCTTGTGTCTGTTTTTGCCTGTTGTGTTAAGTACTGGGCGGGTCATTTCACTCAGACAACTCTTATTTTTCAGTTCTGAGAACTTTTCTAGAGATTTTAAAATGTCCTTCCTTTAATTTTTTCTATTCTCTCACCTTATTATTTTCTAGATGTTTGATTTCCTAGGTGATCTTGTATTTGTATTATCTTTTCTAATTTCATCTTTTTTCTTCATTTTGAGGTTTTTTTTTTTTGATAGAATAACATAGTTCAGTGACTTTTTGCAAAGTGAATATATTAGTAAAATAAAGATCCAGGTCAAAAAACATAGTGTTATCAGCATCCTTAATAGTTACCACCTCTCCTAAGGGGAACTACCACCCTAACTTTTTTTTCAGTTAAACTTTATTTTGAGATAATTGTAGATTCACACGCAGTTATAAGAAATAATAATGTAGAAATATCCCGTGTATTTTGTACCCATTTTCTCCCAATGGTGTAACAGGTTGCATAGTACAACTAACATTGATGCAGTCAAGATACAGAACATTTCTTTTTCTTTTTTTTTTTTTTTTAAAATAGGGTCTTGCTTTGTCTCCCAGCCTGGAATGCAGTGGCACAATCATAGCTCTTGGCAGCCCTGAACTCCAGGGCTCAAGTGGTCCTCCTGCCTCAGCCTCCTGAGTAGCTGGGACTACAGGCATGTGCCACCACATCTGGCTAATTTAAAAAAATTTTTGTAGAGACTGAGGGGAGAGATGTTAGGGGGGTCATGCTATGTTGCCCAGGCTGGTCTCAAACTCTTGGCCTCAATTGATCCTCCCACTGCAGCCTCTGAAAGTGCTGGCATTACACATGTGAGCCACCGTGCCCACCCAAGATACAGAACATTTCTATCTGTAACTACCAGGATCCCTCATGTTGTCCTTTGTAGCCACCTCTATTCCCCTCCTGTCCCCCTCCCTACTGAATCCCTGGCAATCACTTATCCGTTCTCCATTTCAGTGATTTTGTCATTTCAAGAATGTTATATGAATAGAATCATACAGTAAGTAAGCTTTTGAAATTGGATTTTTTCACTTTTTATAAATATCTCAGTTATTGCATGTATCAATACGTAATTGTTCCCTTTTTTTGCTGCATAATATCCCATAGTGTAGCTATACTACAGTTTGCTTAAACATTCAGCTATTGAAGACTGTTGGGGTTGTTTCAGTTTTTTGGTTGTTATTAATAAACATTTGTGTACAGGTTTTTGTATGAAAATAAGTTTTCATTTCTGTGGGATAAATGCCCAGAAATGGAATTGCTGGGTTGTGAGGTAATCATATATTTAGTTTAGAAACTGCCAAACTGCTTTCTAGAGTGGCTGTACCCTTTTACATCCCCACCAGCAGTGAGTGTATAAGCAATGTAGTAGTTCTGCCTCCTTATCAGAATTTGGTGTTGTCACTATTTTTATTTTAGCCATTCTTATAAGTGTGTAGTGATATGTCATCATGGTTTTAATTTACATTTCCCTAATGGTTAATGATGTTGAACATCTTTTCATGTGTTTATTTGCATCTGTGTATCCTATATATCCTCTCAGTGAACTATCCATGTCTTTTGTCCATTTTCTAATTGTTTTTGAGTTTTGAGAATTCTTTATATGCTAATTAGTCCTTTCATGGATATGTGGCTTGTACGTATTTTCTTCCAGTCTGTAGCTTGTCTTTTCATCCTCTTACTAGGGTCTTTTAAGTGGAGCAAAAGTTTTAAATTTGGATGCAGTCTAACATCAGTTTTTCTTTTATAGATCCTGCTTTTGGTGTCAAGTTTAAGAACTCTGCCTAGCACTAAAGGCTGAAGATTTTCACCTAGGTTTTTTCCTAAAAGTTTTATAGTTTTAAATTTTATAGTTAAGGTGATGATCCATTTTGAATTAATATTCATATAAGATACGAGACTTAGGTTGAGGTTCACTTTTTGCCTATGAATGTCTAATTGCTCCAGCACCATTTGTTGAAAGGTTACCTTTCTCCCATTGAATTGCTCTTGCATCTTTTATCAAAAACCAGTTAGTCATATTTGTGTGAATTTGTTTTGGGTTCTCTATTCCATTGATCTCTGTGTCTGTTCTTCTGATAATACGGCACAGTCTTAATTCCTGTGTAGCTATATAATAAATATTCTTTAGCCATTCTAGTTTCTTTCTTTTCATGTATAAATTTTAGAATACTCTTGTCTATATCTACAAAAATATCTTGCTGAGATTTTGATAGGGATTATGTTAAACCTGTATATCAAGTTGAAGAGAATTGAAATCTTTACTTCATTAATAGTTCCAGTACATAAACATGGTATGTCTCTCTATTTATTTAGGTCTTTCATCAGCATTTTGTAGTTTTTAACATACAGTCCTGTATAGGCTTTGTTAATTTATACCTAAGTGTTTCTTTTTTTAATGCAATGTAAATGGTATTTTGTTTATAATTTTGGTGTCTGTGTATTCATTGTTATTATATAGAAATACAATTGATTATTGTATGTTTATCTTGTATCCTGTGAACTTGCTGAACTCACTTATTAGTTCTAGAAGTTTTTTTGTAGATTTGTTGGGATTTCTACATAGACAGTTCATGTCAGCTACAATAGGGACAGTTTATTTCTTCCTTTTTGATCTGTATGCCTTTTGTTTTCTTTTTTTCCTGTTGCATTGGCTAGAACTTCCAGTACTATGTTGCATAAGAGTGGTGAGAGCAGTCTTCCCTTGTTCCCTATCTTAGAGAAAAAGCATTCGGTCTTCCATCATTAAGTGTAATGTTAGCTGAAGGTTTCTGTAGGTATTCTTTATCAAGCTGAGGAAATTTCCTTCTATTCCTATTTTTGTGAGACTTTTTATCATGAATGAATATTTAATTTTATCAGATGCTTTTTCTGCATTGATTGATAGGATCAAGTAGTTTTTCTTCTTTAGCTTGTTAATATGGGAGATTGCATTGATTGATTTTCAAATATTGCATCAGCCTTATATCTCTGGAATAAATCACACTTGGTCATGGTAAATAATTCTTTTTATATATTACTAAATTCTCTTTTCTTATATTAAGGATTTTTGTGTCTAGATTTATGAGGGATATTGGTCTGTATTTTTCTGGTTTTTGGATGATGTTTTTTCTGGATATAGAATTCTGGGTTGACAGTTCTTTTCTTTCAGCACTCAAAAAATATTGTACCACTTCCTTCTGGTGTCCATGATTCCTGAGAAATTCACTATCGTTTCAGTTGTTTTTCTTATATTGGTAATTGTGATTTCTGTCTCTCTGCTTTCAAGATTTTTTTCTTTGTCCTTAGTCTTCAGAAGTTTGAGTGTGATAGGTCTTAGTGTGGGCTTTTTTAGGTTTATCCTAATGGAGTTGCACAGCATCTTGAATCTGTAAGTTTATGTCTTTTTTTCCAATTTGAGCAGTTGTTAGTCTTTACTTCTCTGAGTACTTTTTCACCCCTGCCGTTTTTCTTCTTACCTCCCAGGACTCTGATGACATCAATGTTAGATCTTTTGTTACATTCCCACAGGTCCTTAAGGCTCTGTTAATTTTTTTTTCAATCTATTTTCTCGCTGTTCAGATTGTGTAATTTCTATTCTGTATTCCAGTTCACTGATTCTTCCCTCTGTCCACTCCATTCTGCTATTGAGTTCATCCCTTGGCTTTTTAACATTTTTGTTATTATATATTCCAGGTCTAAAATTTCCATTTTTTTCTTATATTTCTTTGCTGAGACTTGCTATGTTTTTTTGTTATAAGCATGTTTGTAATTATTTATTTAAGCATTTTTATAATATGGTGGCTGTTTTAAAATTGTCATCAGGCTATTCTAACATTCCTGTTGTGTCAGTGTTAGCATCCATTGATTGTCTTTCTTCATTCAGTGTGAGGTCTTCCTGATTCTTGATATGATTTTTGATTGAAAGCTGGACATTGGGGATATTATGTTATGAGACCCTGGATCTTATTTGAACCTTCTGTTTTGGCTGACTTTTTCTGAAACTGCCCTGGCAAGGGAATGTGGGATGCTGCTTCATTACTGCCAGCTGGAGGGAGAAGTCCAGGTTCCCCACTCAGCCTCTATTGACAGCTGAGGGGCGGAGGGCTTTTCATTACTGTGAGGTGGCGATGGGTGTTGCAGCTCCCCACATGGCCTTCACTGACACCCAGTGGGGATGGGGGGAGTGGTGTCCTTACTGCTGGGCAGTGGTGAAAATCCTTATTTTCCACTGCACTGCCTCTGACATCACCCCAGTGGGGCAAGGCACCTTGTTACTAACAGGTGGAATGGCAGTCCAGGCTCCCTGTGTAGTCTCCATAGGTACTGTGGCCTTATTACTGCCTAGCAGGGATGAAAGTACCAGCTCCCTACTTCACCTTTTCTGCCCCCACCTCAGCTGAGGGGTTGGGGTACTCCATTACAGCCTGGCGAGGGTGGAATTCTAGGCTCTCCACTCAGCCTTTGCTGGTGCAGGTAGGAACGGGAGTAGAGCCACGGTTATTAATATTTTCCTGTGGTATTTGGCTGGAGTAGAGCAGTTATTATCTAAAGTTTTCTGTCATTTCTAGGTGTCCCTTTCCTAGTCCTTTGACTAGAGAGAGCAGGCATTTGTTGGGGCTTTTTTTTGTTTTCACCCATCTACACTCATTGGTATTTCTGGTTTCTTCAGCTCTGCTTATCTCTGTGTTGTGCCAAAGTCTCTAGCTGGTTTGTCGTCTTTTGTGTACCTTTGAGTCGTCTATGTTTATATTGTATATATTGTCCAGAGTTTTTAATTGTACTTCGCAGAGCAGTGGGTAAAACTATGTCTATTCCATCTTCTGGAAGAGAAGTCTATCATGAGTTTTGCCTGCTCATTTTTTTTCCATAAATGGAATCATATGGTATGCAATATTTTGTTTCTTCTCTCAGTTTGTATTATGTTTGTGAGGTTCATCCTCATTATTGCATGTAGTTTTATTTTGTTCATTTTTGCTGTTGTACAGTATTTCGTTGAATGGATATACTACAATTTATGCATCTGCTGTAGACAGGTTGCTCCCAGTTTTGAGCTATTAAAGTTGTTCTGTTGTGAACGCACTTGTAGATGTATTTTGGTGAATATATTACTATTTGATACATACATAGGAATTGTCATAGTGTATACACTCAAGAGTAGTAGCTATTCCCAAACAGTTTTCAAATATATAGTATTAGTATATCAATTTACACCCCACCAGCAATCTATTAGAGTTTCAGTTGCTCCACATCCTCATCAACATTGGATTGTAGGTTGAGGATATCTTATCTGAAATGCTTGGGACCAGAAGTGTTTCAGATTTAGGATTTTTTCAAATTTTGAAATATCTGCATTATACTGATTGGTTCAACATCCCAAATCCAAAACTGTGAAATCAAAAATGCTATAATGAACATTTCCTTTGAGTATCATGTCAGTGCTCAAAAATTTTCAGATTTTGGAGCATTTTGTTTTTTAGATTTTCAGATTAGGGATACTTAACCTATATCTGTCTTTTTTATTTTAACCATCTTTGAAGTATGCTGAATTATTGCATTCTGGTTTTAATTTGCTTTCACTGGTGATTAATCAAGTAGAGCATATTTTTTATATATTTATTGGCATTTGTGTCAGGTCTTTTGTGAAGTGCCTGTTCAAGTCTTTTCCTCATTTTTCCTATTGGGTTACCTGAAATGTTCCTACTGATTTTTTTTCCCTATTGATTTTTATTGAAGAATTCTTTATATGTCTGGATACATTCTTTTGTCAGATATATGTGTGTGTGTGTAAATATATATATATATATATATAAAACACACCCACCAAAATATCTTCTGCCACTCTTTGACTTGCCATTTCATTCTTTAATGATGGCTTTTTATGAACAGTTCTCAATTTTAATGAAGTCCAATTAGTTTTTCTTCTTTAATGCTTAGTATATTTTGTGTTTTATTTAATACATCTTTTTCTATTACTAGGTCTTTAGGATTTCTTTTATCTTTTCTTCTAAGAGCTATGTTATTTTATCTTTTACTTTTAAATCTACAATCGATCTGAAATTGATTTCTGTGTATGATGTGAGGTACAGATATCTGTTTGTTGTTCTTTTTCTTCTTTTTCCTAAGAAGTTGCCTCAAATTTTTCTCTCATATCTCTTAATTTTTTATTTATGATATAATACTTATAATTTCCAGATCTCTTTTTTATTTGAGCATTCCTTTTAACTATCCATACTCCTCCTTCTTTTAAAATATTATTATCCTGTATTTATTTCATAGTTGCATTATTTTCTTTTATTTCTGAAGATATTAATAATTTAAAATATTTTCTTCCTTACCTAGCTTCTGTTTTCTCCAAATTGATTTTTTTCCTGTTTGTTTTGGTTCTATCTTTTATGTAACACACTTTTCCTCAAATGTCTTACAATCCTTGGTAACTACTCATATTTAGTGGAAGGGCTTGAGAACTCTGAACTCCTTTAATAGAGTGATTTGGTTGGGTTGTTTAGCTGGAGAGGCTTTAGTATTAGCATCTAGAGGCCATTCTTCTTGAGCTAATCAGATTCTCCGGAGAAGAGGCTTCAAGTTTCCTGCCTAGAAGAAGAAAGTGTTTCCAACCTCTGGGAATCTAATGAGGAAAGTGGAATGTGGGCTGGGGAAGGTGCCAAGGCTTAGATTCCAAGACGTATGTGTTTGCTCGATGTCCTGTTTTCAGCATGGCACCACTACTTGCAACTCGGCCTGGTGCTCTGTGGCTAAAGAACTTGTTTTATCCTTTTTACAGGGAAAAACCTATAGTTGTTTGGCAGCTATGTGGAGTGGAGAAGGGGATTGGACATTCCAAGTTGGGGTTTAGACTTTCAGTCAACTCTTTTTTAGCAGCATCCTTCCCCACAACTTGCAGATAAACCTAATATGGCCAACTCATGAGGCTTTGAGGGATTCTGAGTAGTAAATTGTATTAGTTCTTGCCTTTCCTCATTATCAACCAAAGTTTTGGTTTTCTCAGAGCTATTAAATAATTCACCAATTATTTACTTTCTGGCTTCCAGAATTTTATTTTAGTACTATTATATGCCCTTTAACTCTTTCTAGTTTGAATTATGATTTTAAAAATAAGCGTGTTGTCTGCGTGTGTTTGTTGTCATTTTAGTGGAGGGAAGGATTCAAACTAGATATGTTCAATCTGCCCTCTTCACCCAAAAGTATCATACAATTCTATACATTTTAAACACAAATGAATATTTTTAAAATTTTGAGCTTAGGAATTAAATGAATTTAGAAAATAAGTCCGTGGGGGAATTATTTGTTCTTCTCAGGTGATGAATTGGAATTGGAATGGCTGAGTTGGATAGGTGAAGGCACTAATGATGAAGGGAAAGTATGTGTAGAATACTGAAGAAAGTCTTTCGTAACTAGGCAGAAACGATTGTATTTTGCTTTTCCTTCAAGTTTTCTTAGAGAAAAAATGTTTTCCTTTCACCATTAAGAAAAACATGATTTGGGAACTAGATAGAGTGATGGTTGTACAACACTGTGAATATATTACATTGTTCACTTTAAAATGGTTAATTTTGTGATATGTGAATGTTACCTCAGTTAAAAAAATTTTTAACCTATAAAACCAACACATGAACATTTTCAAAGCTTACAGTGAAACTGACAGCTGGCTTTTGGGGATAAATTGACTTATTACATAGGCCTCATTAAGTTGTGTTTCTACTGGCTGCCTAGCTTTGTAGAGATAAAAATGTTTACAAGTATAATTCTGAGAGGTTTTCAGAATGTTATTCTTCATTTTGGGAAAATGAGTGTCAAGTGGAGTGGATATGTTTCTCTGGTAGAGAAGGTGAAAGGAATTAACAAGTATTTAATATATACAGCTCCTGCTATCAGAATATGTTCATTGCAATGACATTATAAATCTTGATATACGCAAGACTCTTCATTCAATTTAATCGTTAATAGAAGAGAAATTCTGATGGAATGTGGCACAGTTCTTATAAATTTATCCATTGCTTTGATACTAATCTCTTATATGAAAAACTTTGTCTCTTAAAAAGGTTTAATGGCATTTTACTATCCAAAATGTGGTATTTGTCATTTTAGTGTTGTGTGTTAGAGCATGTGTCGTGAAGCCATAATATCAGGGTTCAAATCCTGGTTCTGCCACTTATTAAACTTACATTGCCTCATTTTTCTCATCTGTAAAATGGACAAGAACATAGGATATTGTGATGGATATGGTCAATACATGTAAAGATCTTTAAATGTTATCTGGCACAGAGTAAGTGCTCAATAAATGTCATCTGCTACTTTTTTCTGATATTTTCTTAAATTGTAATCTATAAAAGCACAACTGGAGAAATGTACATAGTATTAGCAATGTGAAGACTACTTCCTTACCAGGATGTCTTTGTCATGGCACTAGTGACCAATTCCAGTTGCAGAAGTGCAGTCAGCTCCCTCTTTCTCATTACATTTGTGGTTGTGGTTAAAGTGTAATCCATTTTTCCTCAGAAACTGAATGGTTTTAGCTCCTTTTTTTTCCCTGAAGAGTTCTAGACTTCATAATGCAGTGGATTTGTTTGAAGAGTAAACCCAAGAAACTGTGAAAAGTGTTTATTTTCATCTCCCTGTATGTGGTTTAGACATAATCCCTATCATTTGCACATTTTCCCTGGTAATCAATGAAAAGATTGGGAATGAATCTGAGCTATAAACCTGACATTGGAAGATGTAATTAGCCAGTCACTAGCCACAAAAAGTATTCGATTTTTTAAAAGCTATTTTTCTTTACCAGTATTGTGTGGCTGCAAGTGATACATGATGAGATTCTTCTCTATTATTATTTTAGCTATAGTTTGTAACTCCTTAGTTTCCTGCAAGATGAAGTTCTATGTTTACATGTTATGATTGTCATTACTAAGCCATCTTTTAAATTTTACTTCACAGATCAACAATCAAAATTCTGAAGGTCATAAACTTTCTCATGGTGGTGGTAAGCCATGGCGGCAGATGATAAAGTTGCTATCTTAACTGATGATGAAGAGGAACAGAAGAGAAAATATGTGCTCGCTGATCCCTTTAATGGTATTTCCAGGGAACCAGAACCACCTTCAAATGAAACACCCTCCTCCACAGAAACAACTGCTATTCCCGAGGAGGAAATAGACTGGATAGAGAAACATTGTGTTAAAATAAACAACGATCTTCTAATTTCCAAGGTCTTTTATTTTTTCTTTTACTCTGCCTATGGCTCTCTCTACCCGCTTTTGCCTGTGTACTATAAACAGCTGGGAATGTCACCCAGCCAGAGTGGACTTCTAGTAGGTATTCGATACTTCATTGAATTCTGCAGTGCCCCCTTTTGGGGTGTAGTTGCAGATCGCTTTAAAAAAGGCAAAATTGTCTTGCTCTTTTCTCTTTTATGTTGGGTTTTATTCAACCTGGGTATTGGATTTGTCAAACCCGCTACCTTGAGATGTGTACCAAAGATTCCCCCGACAGCTCGCCCCACCAACGCAAGTCAACAGGTAACCATCCTGCCAACGAATGCTTCCCTTACCTCTTTCCTTACCATATCACCAAAAATACGTGAGAAACGGGACCTGCCTACTACCTATTGGCCATTATTGTTAGAAACAGGGCCCAACATCTCAGATGCTATTATTGTTTCAGCAGCTCCAAACAAGACCAGTGAACCCACTCTGCAGCCCCAGACACATGAAATTACTCACCGTATTATGGACTTGACCTTGAACTCGAGCACAGCTCCTACCCCCCCAGGAAATGTAACCAGGAAGACAACCACTGCTGTTGTCACTACCACCAAATCTTTACCTTCTGACCAAGTCACTCTTGTGTATGATCAACAGGAAGTTGAAGCTATATTCTTGGTGATCTTGGTAGTTGTCATCATAGGAGAATTTTTCAGTGCCTCCTCTGTCACGATTGTAGATACAGTAACACTCCAGTATCTGGGAAAACACAGAGACCGCTATGGATTGCAGCGCATGTGGGGCTCCTTGGGCTGGGGCCTGGCGATGCTGTCCGTGGGCATTGGGATTGACTACACCCATGTAGACGTGCTCATCGATGGAAAGGGGTGTAAGCCCCCTGAGTACCGGAACTACCAGATCGTCTTCATCGTCTTCGGAGTTCTCATGACCATGGCCTTGATCGTGGCTACTCAGTTCCGGTTCCGCTACAACCACTTCAAGAATGAAGATAATAAAGGGAAAGAGGTGGAGATCCCTCAGGTGGAGAGGAACACCTCCACAGAGTCCTCTGAGGACACCCCGACCAC
This sequence comes from Cheirogaleus major, assembly GCA_963574435.1. Lineage (NCBI taxonomy): Eukaryota > Metazoa > Chordata > Mammalia > Primates > Cheirogaleidae > Cheirogaleus > Cheirogaleus major. The sequence continues at coordinate 13,827 of CAUYPO010096576.1, forward strand.
CACAAGCCACTCGCAGGCCTTCAACTTTTGGGACTTAATCAAACTGCTCTGCAGTGTGCAGTATGGCTCAGTGTTGTTCGTGGCTTGGTTTATGGGTTTTGGATACGGCTTTGTGTTCACCTTTCTCTACTGGCATTTGGAAGACCTGAATGGAACCACAACCCTCTTTGGGGTCTGTTCAGTCCTGAGTCATGTGTCTGAGCTGACAGCGTATTTCTTTAGTCACAAGCTTATTGAATTGATTGGCCACATCAGGTAAGAAAATGTTTACTATTCCTGCACCTGAGCAATTGAACTTTTTCTATAGTTTATGCCTCCTTTTAACACATTTAGAGATATTATAATTTGTGTTGGCGGGTAGGATTGGGGTGTGAATGGGGCTTTCTGTTGCTTTTCCTCCTTAAAATAGAAACAAAAGGAAGGAAGTCAAGAAACTAGTTGGCTTATCCAAAACAAACAAAGAATGGCAGCCTGCTCTCTCTCACCCCTCAGAAAAGATCTGTAGGTGACCTGAGCAGTGTGCTAAGAGAGTCTTACAGTAAGTGTTTTCAGGTAGGAGAACACCAATTTAAAGAACACATTACTCCATGGACCTTGAAGGGGCCACCCATCTCAGGCATTTAGGAAGGAGAGATTAAGTGGATAAAGTGGATTATGTTTTTTTAGCCTTTGTTTATTCTCAGCCACTAGGTGACATAGATAGAGCTTGAATATATAGCAATGAAGATGTCCATTATATTTAATAAGGCTGTAATATAACCCAACATAATCCCTAATCAATGATAGTACATGGAGAAGGTTCTTAATTTTTTTCTGATGGTTACATGATTCTCTGCATTTATGAAATGCTTAAAAATCTTTCTTCCACCTAAAATTTCCCATGTAATCCTTTTAGTCAAAAGAAATGCCTAGTGTTTCTTGTATAATGTTTCTCACCATTAATATTTGCCTGAAGCCGATTGAACAGTACCTTGTTCTTTGTAGATCTTTCTGTTTTATTGTTGGTTCTAAAATCTGGAGCCAGCTACGCTTGATTAAGCATTTCTGCCTCATAGAAAAGTTTGTCCCTAAAATTTGCAGTGCCATAACTAAAAGAAAGCAACCGTATGTGTTTATGTGCATGTGGTAATCTTTAAATCTGTTTCTATAAAAAATTAAAAAGTAGAAATAGACAATAAGATTTGAGAAATATTGATCTTTATTTTTTATTTGCTTTCTACTGAGGAAAATATTTTCTAATTTAAAGTTTCAACTTAGAATCAATTTTTTCCTTAAGCAATTATGAATATATTTTTTCTTGTTTGGTTTGGTTTTGCTTTGGGAGGTTGTGTCCTGTTCCTTCTCTTTCTCAGTCTTTGACCCCTTTGTTGTCACTAAACAAAGTCAGGCACTGTGTAGATGGTTCCCGGACCCACAGAAAGCCTGAGGCACATTAAGTGGGAGCATTCTGAAAAAGAGCCATATAATATTAAGGACTTGGGCTGCCCTTTAACCTTGTCGAGGCCATGTTTACATTATCTGAGCTGTGTGACTTGACCAAGATGAATTAGACACTTCTCTTCAGCTTGGGTATATGAGCGCATCTCACCGCAGTTAATAGTATCTGTAAAATTATCATTATTTATTCCCCAAAAGGCTGTTAGGTCTTATAAATAAGTGAAGTTCCTAGACATCATTATTTAATACGTCAACAACATTGGTTGAATCTGACTCAGTACACAGTATGTGTTCTGGTTCTATTTTCAAAGATATTGTTAGGTTCATTTCACATGCTAAGAAAAGGTATATACAGTAGTTTCATGATAAAATCTTAGTGGATTTACTATTACTTTTGGTAATTACATGAGCTTATACTTGTGTTTATCTTTCCTAAGTAATATTAGTTATTTGCTATATAAAAACCTACAGTTCACTTAATCTTAATTTTCTGGTTTTATGTACAAAAAGCATCTCTCTTTTCTTATTTAATGATGTGATAGATGAAGATGGCTCTGGTGGTCACATTGTTGCTCCCAAGAGCCTGCTGAAATTCCATCAATATGTGATCATTCACCTCTTTTGAATTTTAATTCTGTCCATCAAAATGTATTCATTATTTTAAGTACTTTCAAAAGAATCTGATAACAAAAATGAGATTATGTCCACATAACTCAGAATGGATATATTTCTTTTGGTGAGAATTTGGGGAGCCCAATCAGATGGTGGTGGTGGTGGTTGAGATTTTGGGGTTTAAAAGTGCAGCATTGATAGCTTAAATTTCCATTGGAAGAATATCATACATTACATGATTGGTGAAAAGAAATTATTTTTCTCTGAATTGTCGGTCCTTATATATTTCTTATTGGATCACAGAGGTAGATCTGTCTGTGGCCTTTATGTATACATGTATATTTCTTCAGTATTTTGTGACTGTCCTATTGGAAGTTTGTTTTTAGGAGTCAGCACTACCGTAAAAATTATAAATATCTTAATGTAGTCAGAAGTGGAGTCTCACAAATTCTTTACATGGAGTCATAATAAGAAAAATTCATACCAGAAAACAATTTTAAAAGTATCATGTCCAGTTTTGAACCACTTAGTATTTTAACAGTTTCACAATTTGGGCCCAGTTTTTCAGGAAATAACCTGTCAGTCCAAACACACACACACACACACACACACACACACACATACACACATAGAGTAGATGATTTCTGATGTATGACTTTGGATTTTGTCCTTCTCTGGAAAATGACTTTCTCAGGCAAATAGGATAATGCTTAATATTTCCACTAAATATTAGTAAATATGAAGTAAATTTCTTTTGATTTGAAATCACAAGACTTTGGAATTTACAACAAGCATGTTTTTAGGCTAATTTATATAAAGATGATTACTAACATATAAATGTATCTTAAGGTATCTTCACCTTGCAAAATGTTTTAACAGCCATGAGTAGGATTGTAATTATTAATAAAACAAAATTATAATAAATATTAATAATTTGTAAATTTGTAAATTGTTACTTTCCAGTGTTAAGCCATCACCTGCGTTATTTGATTTAAATTTATTTACATTTTAAGGAACACACAAAAAATAAACTCAATCTGTGACTTTGCCCTGAAATTCTTACACTCAAGGCCATGCAGATATCCAGAGGAGGCAATATATTATTTATTATTAGCCATTAATTACTACTTAATAATAGCTAAGTATCTGTATGAGCCAGTCAGTTTGGAAAGAAGGAAACACGGGATACCAATAGTCAGAGGAGGAACACCAGGCTTTCCTAATGGGGTGCTGCAGGAAGAGCCAAAGCAGATAGCAAGACGCGCTGCTGGGCTTCAGCTCAGCTGAGGACGCGTGATAAACGTCTTGTCATTGGAGGAACATTAAGTATTATAAGAGGGAGGAAACTCTGCAGCTAGGACAATCAATTTGAGCTGGCCACTGAAGGATTTAGAGAAGATCATGTCTATGATTATTTTGCTTCTCACCCTCTCCTTTGTTTTTACCCATCTCTGTGCATCTTTGCCGATCCTAGACCTGCAGGCTCTCAGATCCTCTCCTTGCCCTGCATGGAAGGGCACCTATTTCTGGAGGCCATGTTTCCCAGGATCTGCTCTCCTATGCCTGGGTTCAGCTAATGTATTGGTTCTCAACCATTAGGCTCACCAGGAGGTCTTTTAAAGCTCATAATGCCCAGGCTGCACCCAAACCAATTAACACAGACTCTCTAGGGGTGTACCCAGGCATTCAAACTTTTTGAAGCTCCCCGGTTGATTCCAGTGTGCAGCCAGGGTGAGAACCACCAAGATAAAGAGAGGCACTGATGAGAGGAGGATCAGAAGGAGGGAGAGAGGGAAAAACTAGGGCATTTCTTTCTCTCTTTCCAGTTCATGCAGCATATTTTTGTAAGCTTTGGAGACTCTGTTCCCTGTAATCTTTCAGGTGGTTCTTTCTCTGACCTCTGATAGTTTTTTTACATGCATTTGCTGGTCAGAAATCAGCTGAAGACTTGGAAACCTTCTGCAGCTCTCTCTTTGTAGCTCTCTCTACTCCGGCACTTGGTCCTGCTCCTCCGACCCTCAGCCTGTCTCATCGGCTCGCCGCATCTCTCCCGTGGCTCCACCCATGGTGGGTGACCCTGAGCTCCAGCAGCATCATCTCCTCCCCTCATCCTTCTAACCTAGGCCAGGTAGGCTGCCTGCGGTTCTCTTACAGTGCTGTGGCTTCTCAGCTCTCACATCACCTACCTGACCAAATCCCTGCATTATGACAGAGTGGTGCCTATTTCCCTGATTAGATCCTGACTCATACACCATCCATCACTGCTTAGGAAGACTTCTGATGGCAGTTGCCACAGTGAAGACATAGAACAGAAATAGAATAACTCAATTCTTGATTAAAAAGCAAAAAGTGGTGGACCATAGTTTTATCCCCTTCTAATTTCTTCAGGGATGCCTGTTTTTTCTTTAAAATGATTTTCACCATAATGAAAATGTTTTAAAAGACTTGTTTCATAGTAAACTTGAAATTATAGTTTATACATGCTTTACAGGAACAAGTATTACTTTGTATTATTTAAAAACCAAAACCCTGCATATTCGTTCAATTTAGTTGAACAATTAGGTTTAGAGAATCCCAGATTAATAGGATCCAGGGGATGAGCACTAAAAAGAAGAGGATTGGAAAAAACAGGGGAGGTTGAAACCCGGATGGATGTAGGGATCAGGAACCTATACTTCATCTGAAGGCAATCAGGAGCCATAGCAAGATTCCAAGCAGGGGAAGGCCATAGATTTTCATATGGATGATCACTCTCATTTGCAATGGGCAGGGTAACCTTGTAGCTGGAAGCCCACTGAAAAGGTTCTTAAGATAGTCCAAGTGAGAGGTGGTACAGCCTAAACTGCAGCAGTGGCAATGGAAATTGAGGGAAGGGATAGATTTGGGCAGTAACATTGACAGAATGGTTTGGATGTGGGAAATGAGGTAGAGACTCCCCCCATTTCCAGCGTGGTATGGGAGTCCCACTAAATCTAATAGTAAATTCAGAAAAGAGATGTAGGATTGGGGAGGGGGTGATTGTTTAGTTTAAAGTTGAGACATCTAGACAGGGATGGCTAGCAGACAGTTGACTATTATAGGCCTGAAACTTAATGGAGAGGTTAGGATTGGGGATACGGCTGTGAGACAGTTAAAACCATGAACATGCATAAGACCAACAAGGAAATCATGTGGTCTAAGAGAAATGAGCTGAGGAAGATCAATTATAATTGTTTCTAAGATAGCATTCCAAGTTTCTGATCTTATTGAAATGTTGGCCTGTGGTTTATTGCTTAAAGCAAGCATCCTTGTGCTTGAGAATATTTTGTGTTGTGGGGAATTGTGTTGTTGTGGCATTTACTGTAACCTATTTCCACATCTTGCTTCAGAACTGACTTTCTGAGCATCCCGCAGTGCCATTGCCTGGGCCAGGCAGCCTCTGTGGGTGTTTATAAGTGGGCCAAAGACATAGGCATGGGAGAGAAAAAATAAAGGGAGCAGGACTACAAGGAAGAGAGAGAGAAATAAAAAAAGAAAGGAAACAGTTGCCTTTCCCAGAGGTAGATTTCTTTCTGTTTTTATTTATGAAAGGCAGTATTATGTAGTGGTTATAAGCATGGGCTGAGTCAGAGGACCTGGGTCAGAGCCTGGCTCTGCCAGTTGGAACCATATGGCCCTGGACAAGTCATAGACCTTTCTGTATCTCTGTTTTGTCATCTGTAAATAGGAATACTATTAGCACCTATCTCATAAGGTTTTTGAATGAAGACCAAATGAGATAAAATATGGCAATTGCTTAGAACAGTCACTGGCTTATGTTAGGAGTTCAGCTCATTTTTAAAAGTATTACTTTGTCAGTCTTCTGATATGCTATTCATAACTACAAGACCCCATTGAATCCGATAAAAATACAGGTGATAGTACAATATCAGAAGTGTACAGATTATTAATCCTGCAAGGTCAATATGTTTGTTGTTTTCAAAACAACTAACATCTCCCCTCAAAAACATCTTGGTTAAATTGAAATTTTTTCCCCCCAATTTATGATGACTATAAATTGTCAAATGGAATGGAATTATATTATATTGGAAGTGTGCTACCTGATGAAGCCTTTATATTTTTGAAGGTTCTATTCTTATAAACCATAAGATTGTCTTCTTAAAGATTGGTTTAGTCTAGTACTGATTGATTAATCAGTATTAGAAAATGAAGTATTTTTATCTTTTAGATTTTGTAGGGTGTGTGTAAAAAACTGGTGATTTGACATACTCTGGCTAGTTAATGAAATAAAATGTAACAGCTTAGCACTGGTAAAATGAGGCCTCTTTGGCTTGTGTTTTCGATGCCAGACTGTTAGGTCTGTCTTGATGTTCCCTGGTCTTCGGTTCCCAGTGTCAGGAATGAGTATTGGTACCGAGAGGAGCCGATGATGGAGTGATCACAAATACAAGGCGATCTCACACACACAGCGTTTATTGTAAAATGAAACTACGTCTCAGTGGAAGAGACGGGTCATTCTTAGCTAATGGAGAAGACCTCAGAGTCTTAGTGCATGTAACTACCTTTTATATGCTCACTAGTTTTTCCCACTCTCTCCTGGGTGGGATTGGTTGCCGTTTCCCACCTCTGGGTGATTGATAAGTTGGGTTATGTAACAGGTTACATAACAGGTTGAGGTTGGATAAGTTTCCTTTTTACTCATGTGTAATCCTTCATGAAAACCCTATGGAGGTTGGGGTGTCAAAACCATGATGCTAATTAGATGGTTATGTGTCCCAGGTCAGTTACGGTCATTAGGAGCTCCTCACTGCGCATGCTTCGTCTAGGGAAAAGTCTCTAGCCACAAATATCTGATATTGCGGTTTCTTTTCTGCATTCTGATTGGTTCCTGCTCTCCATGTTTAGCCACTTCCTCTACCTGCCTTGCCGCCTGTTTGCCCTCCACCCAGACCTAATGAGCAGTATACATAATCTACTGTGGCTATATGATTTTTCTTGGTCACAGCATCAATTTTTCACAGAGATAGGAAGATTCCAGTGGAAACCTGTCAATCCACTTATAGGCATTACAAAATATAGTTTAGCTACAACAATAGCTAAACATTAGCTGTAACAGTGTCAGTTTTAAAAATGTGCAATAAATGAGTCCTCTGTTGCAGTGGATTAGGAATTTACTCATAAGATCTGCGGAAGGTAGTTGCAGACTTAAAGTGACTGGGTTCTTTGCTTTTTAGTGTAAGGGAGATTTTAGGGTTCTGCTGAAGTCATTTTTATACAACTCAGTTTCATTGTTTTTTAACATTTATAATACAAAAGTATGATGAAGCAAGAAAGAAAACAAATATAAAGCCACAATATAACTCTTGAAATTGGCTCATCAATCAAACATTTCTACAGGGGTTAGCAGTTATATCATTATGTGTAATTTTATTGTTACAACTTTGAAAGTGAGTATTTGGGTGCTAATATCAGCTCCTATTTCATTCAAAAGCAGTTGTTTCATAAAGACAATGTTTTGTGTCCTATTTTAAATTCTAGTCCTTTTATATAAAATTACATAGTGAAAAGAAGTGACATTTATGTTTTCTCTTTTTTATCCTATGCATTTTGATAAATTAACTCTAGCATGCTCATCTGAAATAGATTTAGAGATAAAATAACCCAGACACCTCATTATATGGCTTGCCTGAGGATTCAGGCCTGCAGTCTTCATGCATCCTCAGGGTTGGCCTTGGTGCTTGCTAAGTGAGGCCTTTTGAGTTGACTGGCCTGGCTTCCATCCTGCCTCTGCTCCTTACTTTATTGTGCAATCTTGGGTATGCTTCATGAGCCGAGTCTTAGTTTTATTCTTCTGTAAATCTGGATGGCAATACTTACCTCATAGGGGTATTAGAATTACATGAGAACTGATGCAGGGAGTCAGGCAGATGGCAAAGGTGCTGGAAGCAGTAGGAGCTGCTGTCAGCGTTACTATTGGTGGTGGTGCTGTTCTATGACACCTGAGTGTTAGTTATGTTTAACTCATCACAGTATTTAAGAAAAGGTAGAATCTAGCTTTTTCACATGCTAAAATGCAGGACTCAAGTATATCTTATACTTCCTTTCCAGAATATCTCTCTTCTAAGAAAATTCAAAAAACACCATACCCTGTTTGAAGGACCAGAATTTTTTTTGTTTGTTTGTTTGTTTTGGTTCTGCTAGCCTTTCTCAACTGGCACTCCTCAGAACCACAGAACATAGAGAATGATTTGAGTGACTGTTCGATTCTCCCAAGGATGGTACATACTAGCACCATTCTATATGCATAAAAGAGAAAAGTAATTTATTTCAAATGATGGGTGCCTCAGAACATAAGGTCATATTCCTCTCTGGTACCTTGGTTTAGCAATTTCATTTGCAGAGTCAGTTGGAAAAAAATGATCAATGTTTCTCTCTCATTAGAATAATTACTTTGAAATCAAATTCATACCATGGTGATATGAAAAGAGTAATGCTTCCTGTAATTGACTGAGTAATGGGCAAAAGGAAGGTCATTTTTCTCCTTTCCCTTTAAGCTCTAAGGATTAAAGAGCTAAGATTTGAAAACAGTCTTCTTTTTTTATGTGAATAGGTGATTTGTCAAAAGAGATACAGAATGTATTAAACCCTGCTGCCAGAAAAAAATGTTATCCTATATCCTTGATGAAAGTGTATGAATTTTAATATTTAAAAAATTTCTTTATGAATTAAGTTAAAAATCCCACTCTCATTATAGTCCTTCCCCAAAATGATGTTACTTTTGCCACCATCAAATTATCTTCAGGTTTCACCCTTGTCCTATGATGAGGTTTATTTCCCTGAGAGTAAACTGAGATTTAGCCTTGCTGAGCTTTATCTGAATTTTAATCATCACAGAATTTTTACAAACTCTCAAGGAATCTTGAGATTATAAGAGTATACTATTTATCAACAAGAAAGCCAGGTTGAGGCAGGGCATATTCAAGGCCGCACAGTTTGGGAAGTCCCCCAGATCTCTTGACTCCCTGGCGGAGTATTCTATCCGAAAGAAAGGCACGCTTTACTCTGCTAAATCCTATAGTTCCAACTGCTCTCTAGCTTTCTGAAAAACAAACCCAATTGAAAAGTAGCTCTGACTGGGAGGGCTATGTATCAGGAGTAAAATCTGCCTGATGACTCACTGGGATCTGAGCTGGAAAGAAAATTATTTGACAATGTCATGATGTTTCTAAAATTGGGGAGAGGGGAGAAAAGCTGTGAGGGCACATTCCATTTGAAAAGAAGCTAATGAAACATGGACCATGAACTAGAAATTCCAAGTTGGCCAAAATAGGAAATCTCTAGTAGATAGACATTTATCGATGTTTGTTCTGGGTCTGCCCAACCCAAACTACATACTGGTGGGAATATAAGAGTTTAAATACTTGGTTCCTTTTTCTCTGGCATTTATGCTCTGGCTTTAAAGCTGAGCTTACATGTTAACCACCTGGAGAGTCATCTAAGGCTGATTCTACTTTTAAATGGGCCACATTTTAGGGGGTGAGGGATTTAGAGACTCTGAGGATCTCTCAGTGCACTGCTTTGAAAATACCGCAGGCCTTGTATGGTCATGACCCATCAGCACAGACATTTATTAAGAGATTTCATGTTTAACACAATCCTAAATGTTTCAGAGAAAACTAAACAGATGTGCACGCTCTCTCTGATTCATAGGTATAATAAAAAAATAACGTGATGTCTTGACACACAAAACCTAAACATGTTAGTGCACTTGGGGGGTCCAAGATGGCATTATTAGTTTGACATAGTGAGGATTAGAGAATGGAGCTGATTAGAGCTTTCCTAATCAGAGAACACAAAGTTAGTGATTTCATATTCTTTTGTTGGGTTTGGTTTTAGCCAAAAGTATAACTGGCATTGTTCTCTTAGACACGAGCGATTGGGTGGAACTGTGAGGATAGGTCAGTACAAGTCCATCACTACTGGATTTTATTTTTCATTTTATGCAAACTGGAGGGCATTGGAATTATTAAAGTATGAGCAATTCTGGATTATTCCTGTCCTGCTAAGTACTCAGTTAATATATGGAGGACACGTAGATCATATCCTCTATATGTAGTTCATGTCATAGCACTTATGAAGAAAATGACCTATCTTGTGCTATAAAGAGTTTGTATACTCCTTAATGCTGTATTTTAGGGCTTGATGGCTATCAGCTACCATCTCTGTAATAACTGGCATATTAAATAATTGTAATTGCAGCTATTATTATTTATATGTGGTAGGTTTCTATTTTCCTATTCCCTTCCCATTTTACCTTCAAAGATGTTGATACCCATTTTTATAGGAAAAGCCCCTTAGAGCTATTTCAAATGTAGATTCTCATTATTAAACTGTAGGCTGTAGAGTCTCAAAAATAGAAGAATTTATGATCAGGAGTTGAAAGGGAGTAATTTGGTTTTTATAGTCCCTTGAAAAGAACATCTTTGCAAAGAAATATATTACCATATTATATCATAGCTACCAGGCTGACTTATTAATATCATTACTTATAATTGAGCTATTCATAGTTCAGAACAAAAGGCCATTGTCACAAGGTAGTGTAAATGAATCCAGGGCTTTTAGTCATTGGTGTCACTTTTGGTTTGCTTTCTCTTTCACCTTGAGTGGCTGGGTTGATTGAGGTACTCAGTTAAAGAGAGCAGGACTGACTCCATATGTGCAGTATCTCTTGTGGTTGCAGACTTCCCCTAGACTGCCACCATCTAACAGGCTAAGGTTGTGGTCGAGGTATGCACCAGACCAATAGTAAAGGAAACTCCTACAAATTCGTTACCTAGACAACCACTATGGAGAGCAATTTAGCAATCTGTCCTAAGGCTCAAGTTGGACATTCTTATAGTCTGAAAATTACATTTTAAGGTAAATACCTGCCTAGAGAAACTCTTACACACACGCAGAAAGACATGTACAAAGATGCTTACTTGCTTACTGTGGCTTTCTTACAGTGAAAAAGAGAAATAGTCTGAATAGCCATCAAGTGAGGAATGGATACATTCAATATGGTGTAGTCATAAGGTGGAATATTATGTAGGAGTTGAAAGAAATGAACTGAATCAACATGTCAACACGGTAAAGCTTACAAAATTATGATGTTGAATGGGAAAACAGCAAATTTCTGAATGATGCACAGTTTAGTACATTTGTGCAAAATTTCACAACAAATTTTAAAAGGCATATTTTCACGTATATACCTATACATATAGAAAGACATTTAAATTTGGAGAGGAAGGACACATTCTAAATTCACATTAGCCCTAGGTTTCTGGACAGGACAAAAAGAAGAAGAGGACTTGGATAGGGAACAAAGAGGACCTCTGTTTTGTGCATAACATTTTTTTTCTTTAAAGAAATATGGCAAAATAGTCATAATTTTCCATTCTTGGTGCTAGATATTCTCTACTTTTAAAAATATTTTCTATTGGAAAATAGCTTGAAGCCCATGTCTACTTATAGTGGATCAATATAACCATCCTCCTATAGAAAACCAAATAGATGTGTGTGTGTGTATAATTATAGCTGTATATGTTTTTAAGAGACATGTTTATCCAAATATATCAGGTAAACATTAAGATTTTATTTATGTCCCTAATATGCACATTGCCTATATATTTTCCCTAAATGACATAAACATAAATGATTACAAGTCTACTTTATATAATTACCATGGCCTCAGGTCCTGTTTTCTTCACTTTAAAATGAGATCAGGTGCAATTCATAGTATCTCATTAAGAATTAATATCAAACTGTGCCCAGCAGCTCTGATTTGAGTAGTAATTATAATATTTCTTTATATATAAAAAGAAATCACAATACCAAAAAACCAAGTGATATCCCAAAGATCATTACGTTTATTACTGGCAGTGGGACCAAGTTTGGGTGTTTGTACCAGCTGTTTAATTATCTTGAGTCATAGAGTGTCAATTTGCAGCCTTTTTATTGTACAAGTCAAAAGTCTCAGTAATTTGGCTAATTACATTTCTATATATCCATGGAAATATTTGGTAGACTGCAGTTATATAATTCTATAGGATACTTTGGGAGAGTGGACAAGAAAAGAAAGAAGCTTACTTCATAGCGCACCTCTCCACCACCTTTGCAACTTAAAGGAAGTAACCATTCCATTCTTGTCTCTGAAATGTTAAGCAACTCGTAAGCAACTATAGGAAGATAATTTTTCTGCTGCAAACATCTTCAAATAGTAATCTGTAGACAAACAGTAGTTTGCTAACTTTTTCTCTCCTTTACAAAGTGAACGTATAGATTGAAGCTCTGACATTATCACCAAGAAGAATACATTTTCAGTTACATTTGTCGAGGTACTACATCTTTGGACCCTACATTGTGGTTAACTCCTGAGCACAGTGAGGAATCCTCAGTGATGGGCTGTTGGCGGGTGGGCCTTTGCTCTAACCGTGGGCCAGGCAAGTTGCTCCATTTAGGAGAATGAGAAAGAGAAGAAAGCAAATTGGTCTAGGCTTCACTCCAGTCCCCTTTCTAAGCCCTAGCAGCATTGTTGCATAGTGTGGTAGCTGTCCTGTCTCCTTTTGTTCTTCTTTTTTTCAGTTTACCTATAAAAAGTGTGTATGTGCGCATATGTATGTGCATGCTTTTGACCTAGATTCAAAACCCCTACTTACTACATGTCTGACCTTGGATTCATCAGTAATTTAGCTTTGTTAAGCCTCAGGTTCCACTTTAATAAAATGGGGGTCATAATTATTACCGGTTCACTCCTTCAACAAGTATTTATTAAGCACACAGTAGGTGACAGGCATGTTTCTAGACCCTGGGGCTAGATGGAGTGTATAATGAGGTAGACAAAGACCAGCCCCCATGGGACTAACATTCTATTGGGGTAGACCTTGTGCAGTAAACAGATGATTTTATTTCTGATAATGATGAGCGATATAAGGCAAAAATAAAGCAGGGCGAAGGGTTCCAGAGTGATGGAGGAGAGGCGGTTGTTTTAGCTTGGATAGGCTTACATTGGTCCCCAACCTTTTTGGCACCAGGGACTGGTTCATGGAAGAAAATTTTTCCACGAGGAGGTGGGGGAGGGAATGGAGGATGGGTGGGGGAGATGAAGCTCAGGTGGTGATGTGTGGCCCTGTTTTCCTAACAGGACATGGACTGGTGCTGAGCCCTGCCCTGGGAGTCGGGGACCGCAGGGCTGGGAATGTGAGCACAGTCTTGAATAGAAACCCCCTTGAGAAGATCTGGGGGACAGAGGAAACCACAAGTGTGAATGGCCTGAGCGTGGGGAATAATAATGCCAGTGAGGTGGGCAGGGATCCTGCGAGGCCTTGAGCATTACACTAAGAGTTAGGGTGTTTTTCTAAGGGGAGTTGAGTTTGACATAAACTGATTTCTGCTTTATTTATTTATTTGTTTATTTTATAAGCAATTACTTGAGAATTTATTATCATCATTTATCTTGCCCTACTTTAGAAAGGTTCATTTTACTTTCTTTTCTGAAGAAATTCTTTTTTCTTGTATTGTAAGCTAGTGATTTGTGTACTGCCTCTGTTGATTTAATGCCTTGTACCAATCCAGATAGAAGTCTTTTTTTGTTGTTGGTTTATTTTTTAAGCAAGTTCAAAATTTCAGAATAGCCAAATAATTGATAAGTGAAAAATAAAAGTAAGTGCTGGGTACAGTGGCTCTTGCCTGCAGTCCCAGCTACTTGGGAGGCTGAGGTGGGAGGATCACTTGAGCCCAGGAGTTCGATGCTACAATGAGCTATGATCACACCACTGCACTCCTAGGCAACAGAGCGAGACCCCATTTCTTTAACAACAACAACAAAAAAAGTAAAAAAATCTCCAACCTTGACAAAATATAATTATGGGATAATATTTTTAAAAGAGTAATTGTTTTTATACTACCATTTGAGTGCTTTATTACGTGTAAAATATTTACAAAGGCACTGTGCCAAATGCTTTATATGCCCTTATTTAATCCTTTTAATGGTATTGTGCGTTACACATTGTGTCCATTTTAGAGATGAGAACTTTAGAATGGTTAAACAAATTACCCAAAAAAGAGTTAGGATTTAAACCCACAGCAGTCAGACTACAAAGCCCACGTTCTCCGCCTATAGATTCATAGCCCAGAGTTACATTGGCGAGTATTTTGTTCCTTTATGCGACCCCATCTCATCTCTTAGTCTTCCTCTCTTCTGCTTTGAGTGACCAATGCTTGGTACAACTTTTCAGCTGTTTCAGGCACCCTCTTGTGTCTCTTCTTGGTGAGAGCTACATTCCTCTAAAGTACCCCATTGCTCCAAATTATTCCCTTTACCCCCAGTGAAACTCTTATTCCTCCTGTTAGCTCCCCTTAGCACTGTTAGGAAGAGAGTAATGTGATTAATTCGTACTGAATACAAATAGCGAAAACTAATGTTTCAATGATGACCATGTATCATATAGAAAGTTTATGCACAATTAAATATTGTGTCCATTCAGTATTTCTTTAAAGAAAATGTTTCTGTTCTAGAGATACAGTGTTGAACAAGACAGATGAGGTCCCTCTCTCATGGAGTTCACATTCTGGTAGGGGGTGGGAGACAGTAAAGCACAAAAGAAAATGTCAGGTGCTACAGAAAGGTTAGGTTAGGTGCCTAAGGCATTGGGAGTGGGGATAAAGTAAAGTGAATAAAATCGAGAGTTCTTTTGTGGGGGACCTGGTGTAGATGGGTGAGGAAGAGGAGTTGTTTTATGGATTGGGCACCAGGTGGGTGCCACTCGCTGAGGAGGAGAACCAGGGAGAAAAGTATGGGGTCTGGGTGGGGGAAGAGGATACTCAAGTTTGGAACTTGTGCAGTTCCTACAAGATGGTGGAGATGCCTGTTGGTAAGTTGTATTGATAAGTCCAGATCTTGGAAGAAAGGATGAAGTTGGAGATATCTTTTAGGAAACATTGGCATGTAGAGAACAGTTAGCTCCATCCCATGATTTGAGGATTTCCGTAACTACCTTCTTCCTCCTCTCTATTCCCTTTCCTTCCCTTGAGCTCTTCAATCCATTCTGAGAATTCTTCCTCCGAGAAGGAACCTGTTATCATCAGTGTTACTTCTGGAAGCAGTGTCATATAGCAGGGCTGCTGGGAAGAGACAATTTCAGTGTTTCTAAGATAGGGATGAAAATTGCATCCTAATGTGAGAACATGATGGCTGGATGAATATATCTCTAATGTTCTCTTGATGGTATTCCCTGGTTACTAGAACTAGAGCCCTTCTGCATTTCCATGGGACTGCAAAAGCACAGGACTGGAGGTAATATGATGCCCAAAGTAACCTAATGACTTAGGTGTGATTTTCTTTGCCTGAGGTTTGTCTGGTAAGTGCAGTGTAAATTGAGAAAGAAAACAAACTAAGACTAGACCAGCAAACAAATCAATTATTATCATACATGCCTGAGAGTAGCATTGTTCTTTATTACCTTGCTTCAGAAATGCAACTAATAGCTGGAATGTACTTTATTCTTTTTTTTTTTTTTTGAGACAGAGTCTCACTCTGTTGTCCAGGCTAGAGTGAGTGCCGTGGCATCAGCCTAGCTCACAGCAACCTCAAACTCCTGGGCTCGAGCAATCCTCCTGCCTCAGCTTCCCGAGTAGCTGGGACTACAGGCATGCGCCACCATGCCTGGCTAATTTTTTCTATATATTTTTAGTTGGCCAGTTAATTTATATCTATTATTAGTAGAGACGGGGTCTCACTCTTGATCAGGCTGGTTTTGAACTCCTGATCTTGAGCGATCCGCCCGCCTCAGCCTCCCAGAGTGCTAGGATTACAGGCGTGAGCCACCGCGACTGGTCGGAATGTACTTTATTCTACAGAGAAGATTCTTGTATCTTTTATAGGGAAAAATTTTATGTTGAATTTCCCAATTAAGCTAAATCATATAGTCTTTGTTTTAATTTCTAGATCACCCATG
>CAUYPO010096577.1:0-34163 GCA_963574435.1 Cheirogaleus major
AAAATGTGGTATATGTATACCATGGAGTACTATTCAGCTTTAAGAAACAATGGTGATATAGCACCTCTTGTATATTCCTGGATACAGCTGGAACCCATTCTACTAAGTGAAGTATCTCAAGAATGGAAAAACAAGCACCACACGTACTCACCAGCAAACTGGTATTAATGAAATAAACATGTCTTGGCATACACGTTAGATGGAGTGAAGTGTTTGAATAGCTGGGATCCATAAGTCATCCCATATAATAAAATCTATTGGCCTTTTTTTCACCTGCTCTTTTAAAGGATTAACAAGGAACGGGCAGGAAATGCAGCACTGTAGATACGGGCTTCCCGCCGGGACTGGTTACAGGCCATGGTCTAATGCTACGATGTTTCGTGCTAGTACAATTTAACCTGCAACGGCTCACCTGCTGCCTCCTGAGACTTGCCAGTGGAAAACTATTTAATATCATTTTGGTCTTAATCTTTGATCACGTACATTCTCAAATCACATTTCTTAGCAAAATATTGTCCTCTCGTGGTTGAGTGTATTTTGCTGTTGGGTTGAAAAATTCTACTTAAATCTGCTTGCAAGATCTAATTCATTCGCTTGTTAACAAATACTTATTGAGCACTTAGGTATGCCAAGAATATGATAAACTATGGGGATAAAAAGAAGAAAAATATTCTCTCCATGCCGTCAAAGAGCTTGTAGAACAGACACATATGATGATTACCATGTACAAGCGTGTTAAAATCGGACTCTTTGGTCGAAACTTCCAAGGCAGAGATTAAAAGGAGTCAAGACCACTCACCATCCACAGCAAAACACTGTGACACTGACTAGGAGTTTTCAAGGTGGCCGTTAATTTCTTTCATTAAATATTATGCTTACACCAATAGGGCTAATTTTGAAGGAACTATTTTAAATGCATATCTTAAAACCTAGAAATGACTTTTACTTGAGTATCACGGTCAGAAGAAAATCTATGATATTTGCCAGAGATTTCACCTAAGGATTGGGGAAAAATGATATAGTGAGTTTGTAGGGGAAGGACTGGAAAGAAAGACTCTCTAGGAGTATGTCTGCATCCTGGAGCTTCCAACTGACATTCCCAGGTCATTGTTTCACCTCTTCGCAGAGAGTGTCTTATGCATTCTTCATAACAAACCTCTCCCAATAAATACGAAGTAGGTATTTTCACTATTCCTGTTTTGTCACATACAAGGAAACTGAAGCACAGGCATTTTGTAACAAGCCCAGGGTCACGCAGCAAACTCTGACCAAGGGTCAGACCGCAGACAACTTGACTCCAGAGCCCATGATCCAGGAATGTGCCACCAGGCCAGCATCCCAGAGAGCACCGAGAGTTTGCTTTGGGAGGACTGAAGCCGTGGCCACTGTGCTGGGGGAGGCGTGCAGGACACTGTCACCCAGATGAAGTCTCAGTGGAAGGAGCCTGGACAGGCACTAAGATCAAAGGGAGACCTCGCAGGAACACCCCAAGAAGTGCTGACACTTCCAAGAGCAGAAGACTCACACACGTCCCCTCGCTGTGGAGAGCCACCAGAGAAGCCAGGGACACTGGTAGCTGGCCCCAGAACTCTGTGCTCTCTTCCTTAGTAAGACAGTCATGGCCAGGCCTGGCCCACCAAGCTAGAGATGATATATTTCTTGGTCTCTCTTGGATCTAACAGTGGCCGGGCAATTAACTGTCACCAAAAGAATGCAAATAAAATGATGTGTGCATTTTCTGCATCGTTACTTGAAAGGCCTCACCTTCTACTTCGCTCTTCTCCTTCCAAGAACTGGAATGTGGATGGAGCCATGACGCGGCTTTAACCATATGGATGGCAACGATATCCTACAGGAATACAGGAGCAAAAAGATGGAAGGAGTATGGAGATACCTCAAAGAGCTACAAGTAGAACTGCCATTTGATCCGCCAATCCCACTACTGAGCATCTACCCAAAGGAATGAAAGACATTCTATAATAAAGACATCTGCACTTGAATGTTTATAGCAGCACAATTCACAATTGCAAAGATGTGGAAAACAACCCAAGTGCCCATCAATACGTGAGTGGATTAACAACATGTGGTATATGTATACCATGGAGTACTACTTAGCCATAAAAAATGATGAACTACATTGTTTTATTATCCTGGATGAAGTTGGAGCCCACTATTCTAAATGAAGTATTATAAGAATGGAAAAACAAACACCACATGTACTCAACATTAAATTGGCACTAATTGATCGACACTAACGCGCACATATGGGAAGTAACATTCATAGGGTCTTGGGCAGGTGGAAGGAGGAGGGGCTGGGTAAATTCACACCTAATGGATGTGATGCCTGCTGTCTGGGGGATGGGCTCACTTGTCAAGCAGTACAAAGGCAATTTATGTAACCAAAGTGTTTGTACCCCCATACAAATAAAAAAATAAATTAAAAAAAAAAAAGATAAAAGGAATTGAGGTCCCTGAACGATCTCACTTTTTTGAGCCATATGCCATCCTGAACTCTCTTTGCCTACCTCCGGTCTCATGCATGAAGGAAAAATATAAACTTCTATCTTATTTAAGCCACCAAATTTTGGGTCCCATTATTAAAGAAACATAGCCTGCACCCTCAACCCCTGTAACACTGAGGTGCAAACTGAGGGGTACATGAGGATTAGCATTGCTGAAGAGACCACACAAATGCTGAGATGCACAGGAGTGATAAGTCAGAGACGATTATGCTGAAAGACAGTTTATGCGTGTGATGAACAAGGGACACCTCTGGGAAGGGGAGACAGTGTCTCGTATGGTAAAGTGTGTATTTTATTTGGTTTTTCACTTCTCACTGGGAGACCGATTTCCTGAGATACATTTGAGTGAGGAAGTGAGATCCACAGAAGCGAATGTGTTCCCTGAGGTAGTTCGTTGATTTTAGAGTGCCCGATGGTAGAGGTTGACTCATCTTAGTCATTGGGGATATTCTGTTCTTGGAGAGGTTTCCGTGAGGGAAACCAAGCTTCAAATACTTATCAACCTCTTACGTGATGGGCATTTAGATAGTGGCCAGTTTATCTGGTAGCTTTGGATCCAGAAGGGAGTTGTTATGCATAAAAAATCACTTGCAGTCAAAAGGATAAATCAACCAAGAGTAGTAATAGAATTTTCTGTGTGTATGTGTGCATTTCCTAATAGTAGGACCCAACATATATTGGAACCCTACCATTGCAAGACTCTTAACTATAGTTGATTAAATTTTTAAAGATTTTTTGAATATATGGATGATTTTACAATAAATAATAAAAAATCTTAGGGCCAAAAATAAAGGAAGAGCTTCAATCTAGTGAAAATAACTCTGATAGCTCATGTATCAGGTTTCAGGAACCATACATGTAGGAGTAGAATAACGCCCTGGGCCAGGGTTGCAAATAGATTTGAAAGGGGCATCTCCTGATCAGGACCAATAATAATTTACATTCTTCAGATTAAAGAAAGCTAAAAAAATCCAAATTATAGAAAAAACTAGTTAGAAAATTATGTGTCTCAGCCTGAGAGCAAGAAAGATGTCTCATCTAAGAATTCATGTCCACTGGCCAAATAAAATCAAGATTTGAATTTTGAATTCATACTATTTATATGTTTTGAAAAACATCAAGTAGAGAATCTTCATTCAAAAATACCACCAACACACGGTACCCTCAGGAACTGGACAGAATCAAATGCAAGTCCACCCTGTAAAATATGCACCCTTAGCAGAGAAAACTGGAACCAGACTTCCAAAACTTCAGAAATAAAATAATTGAACTCACAAGCAAAGAAAAAAATACTTTAAAAATAATAAGCATGCAGTTTTGAAAAAAAATCAAATAGAATGTGCATAGAAAGGAGTACTTGAAATATAAGCTAAAAGAAAGGGATAGTTTATTGGACACAGAAGGAGACATAATTAATGAGCATGAAGATAGAATAAAGTAATTATGCAGAATTTAGCAGTGTGACAGAAAACAGGCATTGACAATGGAAATATATCACAACATCCACAAGAAGCTGACAGAGAATAGAGAAGACAATGCTAAAACTGACAAGGACTGAGAAATTTCAGACCTAGATTTCAAAACTGCTGAAAGAATAGTTATTCAGTGTTTTCACTACATGAAAAAAATAATACGTTGGTGAGGTGATAGAGATGTTAATTAGCTTGATTGAATCTCTCTACAATGTATACATAGATCAAACCATCACATTGTATCCCACAAATATACACAATTATTATTTGTCAATTAAAAGTAAAATAATAAAACAAAATGTCATTAACTCTCAAATATGAGAAGTCCAATATGTACTAAACAAGATTAAAGAAAAAAATTCTACAACAAGATATATCTTAGTCAAACTCTAAAAATCTAGAGACGAAGAGATTATTTATTATTTAGAAAATAATCAGATAAAAAGACAATTCAACCATTAAGACTAACAGTTAGATGAACAGTTGTCTTATACTGATGGATGAATACTAGAGAATAATATCTTTAAAGTGGGCTATGATAAAAATATCTGATCATTGAAATTATATACACAAAAACTATCTTTGAAATGTAGACCAACGTGAAACTATGAAGAGACATAGCTGAACCTTGAACACCACGGGTTTGAACTGCATGAGTCCACTTACAGGTGGATTTTCTTCCGCCTCTGCAACCCCTGAGACAGCAAGACCAACGCCTCCTCTTCCTCCTCCTCCTCAGGCTACTCAACACGAAGACCAGGAGGATGAAAACCTTTATGATAATCTACTTCCCTTTAATGAATAGTAAATTAAATAATAAATATAGTTTCTCTTCTTTATGATTTTCTTAATAAGATTTTCTTTTCTCTAGCTTACTTTATTGTAAGAATACAGTATAGAATACACATAACATGTAAAATCGTGTTAATTGACTGTTTATGTTAGGGATGAGGCTTCTGGGCAACAATAGACTATTAGCAGTTATGTTTTTGAGAAGACAGAAGTCATTTTGTTTGACTACTAAGAGATCACCACCACAGACCTCCTCTTTGTTCAAGGGTCAACTGGGTTCCAAATAAAAGAACTTTTTTATAAACACAAAAATTGGATAAGATTTTTAGATCAAACTAATTGATAATGTTTTACTATTTTATTTTTAAAAATCCTAAAGGATGCATTTCGACAATAAAGAAAATCATCATTGATGAAAGATTTTTAAGTCAAGAATAAAAGGCAAAAAGGGAAACAAATATTAATTACATAAAATGATAAAAGCCTATCTTATTAAAACTGAAACACAAGGAGAGAGAAAGCTATAATTCTGGGCAAAAATAACATTGCTTCCTGCATGGGAGGAAGGAGAATGGAACTCAAGCCTGCAGGTTGCTGAGATTTGTAGTGTCTGGGAAGAGGGTATCAGCACTGACTGAGCTGACTTTGATAATTAAGCTATAAAAATAGTGGAAAAAAATGAAATGAGATAAAATGGCACAATCGATACAAAGAGAGAGAAGAAAGGGGAGATACAGAAAAATTTCAAAGTTAAAAACACAAAAAAGATTGTAGAAATTAACACAACTATGTCAGTAAATTGCAATCCATGTAACTGAACATCCTAGTGTAGACAGTTTATCTGACTCTATAAAAACCTAATCAAAATGCTGCTATTACTACTTACAAAGACAAAAGGGTCTGGAATCATATGATCACAGGAAAACTGAAAACAAAAACATGGCAAATTGGCAACACTATTTTCAAATCCAAATGCTCCTTTACTTTGGCTGTTCTTCCGTTTGACTTGGGGTTCAGAATTAGGCTCAAGCAATCATTTATGTAAATTCTTCCCTATGAAAGAACTGAGAAAAAAAAAAAAGCAATCAATGTCATCAAGGCATTGTCATTGCATTTAAACAATATTCTTCTCTTTCAGTATCTCTTGGTTGATGCTAAATAGGTCACTTTCCAAATCACAGTATCCCAGGGCCATAACAACCGTAGTAACTTTTTATAAAGTGTAAGTCAAGAACGCTTTTGTGGGAAGTAGTGACTTAGTTTGTACAGCACCTATTACTTACGATTTTTCACATGCATCATCTCAGCTGGTTCTCACTTCAGCCTTGTGTGCTGTTACCAGCATCTTTTTATAGAATGGAGCCCCAAGGAATAGACTTTGCATAATATATTCTGGGTCACGTGGTCAGTAAGAGCAAATGGCTCCTCTAGCAGAAGTCTCTGCATCTAAATTTAATGCTTTTTACCACGATGCAGCCATTTATTCTGTATCTCTCAAAGCCAGCATGTTGGAGGAGACTTCAGTCCAAGAATACAGACCATCATGATCCCTACAGGACATGGAAGTGTTTGTGATTTGTATTGATAACATAAAATTACATTCATTCCCATGTATTAACTATGCTCACAGGAAACTCTGCAACACTTTCCATGCTAAGCATTCATAAATCACCTTCTTTCTCTACTAGAAAGAAAGAAAAAAAATAAACCCGGAAGCAGCAGTTACCAGTTGAAGGTATCAATTCCATGGCTGTTTGAATTTCCAGAACACTGCCTAGGCACTTAAAAGGCCTGTATTTACTTTAATAAAATTAAGGTGAACTAAAGTTAATTCTGTATGTTTGAATTACATTGTTCTTGAATTAAATGAAGATTCTCTGTGATACAGTACAAGCAGAATGGGAATTCCAATTCTATAAACTCTGCAGTGGAGGAGTGCAATAGCTAAGTGGCTACAAGCAGAATCTGCATGTGCAACTTGTTATGAAAATCACATCAGCTGAGGGATGTGAAGTCCAGCTCACAGTCAGTGCTGAATATCAGCTGTTGCCATTAACATTAATTTATACGATGTATAGCATATTCTCTTTTTGTTAATAATGATGCTTCTAATGTCTTCCAGCAGTATCTTAAATATTCTACTCTTGGATACAAATAACTCTTATTCTCTCAAGAATGTAGGTTTTATTTTTGTACTGAGGTAGAAAATGACTGTTGAACAACTTCACAGATTTTGAAAATGTGCTGCACTGAATAAAGTCATGATATCCTAATTATTTTTATTATATCTACAAAGATTACTCTCTACCAATGTTGAAATTATTCTATATTAATAAGAATGAATTAATATTATTTCTCCATGCTGATTTTTTTAAAACTTTGAAATTAATCAGTATAAATATAGGATACAAGGCTAAGATAGTATATACTAATATTGACACAAGAGCTACATTATTCTAGAGTGCTTGATTTCTTGACTTCCTTGCTTCTTCTCTCCCTCTCTCCCTCTCCCCCTCTCTCTCTCTCTTTCTTCTTTCTTGCCTGTGCTCTCTTTCTCTCTCTGGTCTCCTGCCTGTCTCCCTATATCTCTGCCTTCCTTCTTAACCCTATTTCTTCACAGAAATTCCAGATATAAATAATACCTTTATTGAAGGCTAGGAATGTTGAGACAACTATACTATTTTCTCTGCATCCTTGTAAACACTTTTTTCTCTTTTGATAATAGCCATTCTAACTGGGATGAGATACCTCATTGTGATTTTGATTTGCATTTCCATGATGATTAGGGGTATTGAGCATTTTTTCATATATTTGTTGGCTATTTGTATGTCGTCTTCTTCTGAGAATTGTCTATTCAGATTCTTTGGTCATTTTTAAAGCTGAATTTTTTTTTTTTTTTTTTTTTTTTTTGCTGTTGAGTTGTCTGAGTTCCTTATCTATACTGGATTTTAATCCCTCATCCAATGAGTAGTTTCCAAATATTTTCTCCTATTTTTCAGGTTGTATCTTTGCTCTGTTGATTGTTTCCTTTGCTGTATAGAAGCTTTTTAGTTTTACATAATCTTATTTGTCTATTTTTGCCTTTGTTGCCTGTGCTTTTGAGGTCTTAATGATAAAAGTTTTACCCAGACCAGTATCTGGAGCATTTTCCCTTTGTTTTCTTCTAGTAGTTTTATAATATTGGGTCTTACGTTTAAGTCATTATGCAACTCAATTTCAAGTTGATTTTTATGTGCAGTCAAAGATAGGGGTCTGGTTTATTTTTCTGCATATGAATATCCATTTTTGCCAACATCATTTACTGAAGAGACTGTCCTTTCCTTAGTGTATGCAGTTGGCATCTTTGTTGAAAATCATTTGGGTGTAAATGTATGGATTTATTTCTGGGTTCTCTACTCTGTTTCATTGGTCTATGCACTCTTGTTTGTGACAGTATCATGCTTTATTGGTTACTATAGCTTTGTAGTATATTTTAAAGTCAGGTAGTGTGATGTCCCCCAACTTTGTTCTTTTTGATCAAGATTGGTTTGGTTATTTAAGGTCTTTTGTGATTCTATATGAATTTCAGGATTTTTAAAAATTTCTGAGACAACTATTTTTAAACATTCAAATATGCCTTCTTTTTAGGACCCTATACAGGTTGTCTTGGTGGATATTTGGCTCCAACTTAATTGTACAGAAAATGGGGCACATATATCCTTTATTATAGGACTTTCAAATGCAGGCAGTATTTTCCTTAGATAGTTGAGTAAAAGATTCATTCATTTATTCTTCCATTCATTCACCTATCCTTGCATCCAAGCATTCTTCCATCTATTATTAATCATTTCTTCAAATAATAGTCTGGTTTTTTTTTAATCGTGAAACCACTGCATATCGGACGCTGTTTAAGTGCTGAGGATACTGAATTGAGGAAGACAAACTTTATGCCCTCGGAGAGATCCCTGTCAAGTCATGGTGATCTTCTTGGAAACTCATGTTCTTCTTGTAAAATCAATGAAATTATTTTATTGATTATTGATTTATTGTTTTATTGATTTTATTGATTTATTGAAATTATTATCCTATAGCATTTAGGAAAGTGTTTCCCGCAGTTAGTTATTACCTGAAAGCCAAAGAATCATTAAACTACACATTTGTAGGTAAGGCTGATGAACACAAAGGAAAGCCTACAGGGGGTAAGACCTCTAGAATTGGCTGAAATCATAGTGACAGATTTCATCAGGTGCTGCTCTTGGAAGTTCCTGACAACACTACCTGGAACTTAATGGCTCAAGATGTCATAATTGCTTTGTAGAGATTCCTTTATAGGATCCAGGTCCACAAATACAACAAGAAACACAAAGTCAGTTAGTAATCAAATGCCTTTCGCAAGTCTAAAGATACAACACATCTGCCCTCTAAACTAGGTTAACGTCTAATAGCTGCACTTGTCATGAAAATCTTCTTGTACAGGAGTATATTCTTTGTGCTAAATATATCGATGTTGACTTGTAATGCAGCCACTTTCTCAATTGAAATGCAAAATGTTCCAAAAGAACATATGTCCAGCAACTTCTTTAGCTTTAGCTTAAGAAACAGTTTGTGTTTTTCTTTTTCTATTTTTTTCGTTTTCTTTCTCTTTTTTTCTGCAGGTTCTCTCTCTCTCTCTCTCCTTAATCAAGACAGCAAATGCCTGCTATATGACTTGGGAACAGTTGTATTTTTGCCAAGATCCGGAACCGTAAACCTGACAGCCTACTGAACACATTACACGGCACAACAAATTAAGTACTTAATGTTTTCCACTCTCAAGAGGTAAGCAATGTTTTGAGATGAAGAATTAAAAATGGCTAGCAATAAAGAGCTGCTAAATTCATTAATGAAATGAATGGACAGAAGAGGAGAGATTAATATTAGTCTATAGTTTTCTGGGAAGAAGAGCATGAGGAAGGCTGCTTCAGAAAGGCCCAGATTTTTCTGGATTGCAGTGAGCAGAGAGAAAAAGGGAAGGAAAGTGTGGGAAGGAAAGTCTAGTTGGAGAGACGGAAGTGGCAAAGGACAAATATCTGGAGCAGATTGACTTGTCTGTAGTGGGGACTGTCGTGAGTTGAGCTGTGTCCTCCGTCTCAGGTTCAAGTTAGATTTCCAGCCCCCTACGCCTCTGATAGTGACTTTATCTACGGATACGGTTGTTGCAGATGTGACGAGTTAAGGTGAGCTCGTACTAGAATAGAGTGGACCTTTAATCCAATATGACTGGTATCTTTATAAAAATGGAAAATCTGGACACAGACCTGCTCACAGAGAGAAAAACCAGATGGAGATGAAGGCAGAGTTTGGAGTAATGCTTTTATGTGACAAGGAGTGTCCAAGATGACCAACAAACCACCAGAAACCAAGAATGAAACCCACTGTTCCTCACAGCCTCAGAAGGAACCAACCCTTCGATCCTGACACTTGCATCTTGAACTTCTAGTCTCCAGAACTGTGAGACGGTACATTTCTATCGCTGAAGCAACTCGTTCTGTGGCACTCTGTTACCTCAGCTCTTGGAAACTAACAGGAATGAGCTGCGTCTCAGCCTTACCTGCGATACGTAACACTTCTATTTGGAGGCTGGTGCTACAGAGAGCCCTTGGTGGAAGCATCCATGCTAGATGAATATCTACTTTGCTTGAATTTTCACTTTTACAGAAATTGGAAAGAATGGCACATTCCAGAAAGAAATGTATTTGTTTGACTCTTTACAATTCCAGTGACATTTGAGAACACCAATAAAAATAATTAAAGAGACATCGTAAGGCTTAATAACTGGCATCAGAGAAGAGTTGAAGTTGGAACTCCAAAACTTGTAAATGGTTTTTTCCTTGGACAAAATAACTTAACATCTCAAGGCCTCTGTGTTTCCTCCTCTGTAAAGTGGAAATAATAACAGTACCAACTTCTTAGATATGGCAGGGTTAAATTCGGTGATATATTTAAAGCATTAAGTATATCATCTAATAAACATTAAGTACCTGGCTTAACATTATTAATGTTCATATTACTAACATCATCTTAGGAAACAGAGAAAGAGGGTTGATATATTCCAGCTTTAAGGTTTAGGACGTAGTCGACATGTCATTACTATTTTGTTCATATGATCTAGTCATTATTGTCAGCTGTTATTCTATCATAAAAATTCTACCCAATATGTCCATTTGTATTACATTGCATAATATAGTGTAAAAGTTTATTAATGTGTTGCTAATAGAGGATCATCATCAAAGATAAATGAAGCTATTTTTAAAAATAGAAATCAAACAATCTCTAGGGCATTGATAGGCATAGAAAACTACCATTTTCTATGGCAATTTTGATTTTCAGTTTGACAGAACTTAGTTTCTGACATATCAACTCTTTTTTCTTTTTATGCTTAGAAGTTCTTTGCAACTTCCAAAGTATTTTTCTTATTTTAGAAATAGTCAAGTAAATATACTTCTTTTTTTTCTAGAAAAGGTAAACAAGAAAAGCTGTCTCAGACATTAAGTATGAAAATAATTGCATATTCTATAGGTCTTCTTAAGTTATAGTTGCATGGATGTTTTACTATTATGTTTTAAGTGAATGCTCCAAGAATAATAGCCAAATTGAAACATAAGCATGTGAGACATATTCACAGACAATGTCTCTCTATTATTTTAGGCATAACTACAAAATTGAATGACACATTTTAAAACACATACTCAAAACTATATGTCTCTCTATGCATGTGTTGGGGGGGTGGAGAGAGAGAAAAAGACACTTTTGGCGTGTTCACTGTCACTAAACTCAATTCAATAAATATTTATGGTGCTCATCCTTGGTGCTGGCAGTCTGCTACGCGTTAGGAATACATAGGAGTGAAAAAAAAATGGTCCTTGCCTTGAAGTACTCACAGCTAAATAGCATAAAAATAAGTGGGTCTAACACAATGTGCTGATGTGTGAAATAATGATGGCATTCATAAAGATGTGAGGAACAAAATGAATAAGCCTTATGAATTCTGACCCTAAGCAAAGGAAGGTAAGAAATGCTGACCAGAGGGACAGAGACTTAAGTCACACCTTTAATGATTCGTTAAAACGGAATAGAAAAAAGAATGGGGCAGAGAATTGCAGAAAGAAGGAATGACATTAGCAAAGACATAAAGATGTGAAATCCGTCAAGCACTCTGAGGCATCCTACTGTAATGATGCCACCACTTCTTAAAAAGAATTAATCTTAGGCCGGGCACAGTGGCTCACACCTGTAATCCTAGCACTCTGGGAGGCCAGGAATTCGAGACCAGCCTAAGCAAGAGCAAGACCCTATCTCTACTAAAAATAGAAAAAAAAAGCCAGCCATGGTGGTGCATACCTATAGTCCCAGCTACTCAGGAGGCTGAGACAGGAGGATCACTTGAGCCCAGGAGTTGAGGTTGCTGTGAGCTAGGCTGATGTCGCGGCACTCTACACAGGGCAACAGAGAGAGACTCTGTCTCAAAAATAAATAAATAAATAAATAAAATAATTAATCTTTGAGAAGCGTCCATAGACAATGAAGATAAAATGTCTGAATTTATTTTTTAAAATTAATTTTGATTATATATATTTAAGGAGTACATGATGTTTTGATATGCACATACGCAGTGAAATGGTTACTACAGTCAAGCCAATGAACATGTCCATCATCCCACATAGTAACCTAATCATATTTTGTAGTAAGAGCACCTAAAATTTACTTTTAGCAAAAATCCCGAATATAATACAATATTATTGTTGGAACTGTAGCCTTTATGTTGTAATTCGATCTCTGGATTTTATTAAGCTTGACAGAATTATGCATATTTATTTGTTCGAAAAGCAAATGAAGTACAACTACCATTTCAATTTTCTAATTCACTGATTTTTAAAATTGTGGTAAAATACACATAACACAAAATCTGCTATTTTAACTATCTTAAAGTGTAGAATTCAGTGGCATTTGGTACATGCTCAGTGTTGTGCGACCACTACCATGAGCAACTTAAAGAGCACTGTCATCACCTTAAAGGAAACTTCCTGTGTGTTAATCAGTCACTCCCCCGCCCCTGGCACCCGCTTGTCCACGTTCTGTCCCCCTGGATTTGCTCGTTCAGAATATTTCATACAAGTAGAATCAGATACGATGTGGCCTTTTGTGTCCGGCTTCCTTTCCTTAGCATAACGTTGCTGAGGTTCACCCATGTTGTAGCATGTTGTAGCAATGCAGTAGTTCATTTCTTTTTATGGTTGAATAATATTCCACTGTGTAGATAATACCACATTTTGTTTACACATTCATCAGTTGATGGTGTATGTCTATTCTTTTTTTTTTCCAGAATATTACGGGTGTTTGGGTTATATGAATTGCTTTTGTACAGTCTGATGCAAAGTTATAAGTGTGCACATCACCCAGATAGTGTGAATCTACCCAACCCGTCCCCCACTACTTGCTTGATTTCTGTTGAGTTTGACCACCATATGTGCACATGAGTGTTTTACTGAGAGTATATTTCATTCGGGAAAAGTCAAATTCTTCAAATTGATAAATGCAATGTGTATTTTTTTAAAAACTAAGAAAGAAAGGTATAAAGTACTATATGGTTGAGGAATAGATATGGGCCATCTTCCCCCATTTGTGAACTAATGCAGGAGGACCAGCCCAACTGCCCAGGGTGACTGAGCAGAGCTCAGAGAGAAGACAACTTTTGAGCTGTAAGGTACAGGATGAGTTCGGTCAGTGGAGGTGGGAGTTGATGTGTTTAAACAGGAGCATTGCCTTTACTATTTTTTTCTTGAAGACCTCAGCATTCGCTCTTGTGATGCTACCATTATCCTCTCATGGAATTATCTTCAAAGGTAAACTACTCAGGATGATCCATCTCATGTCTGTGGTCATTGTTTGAGTAACTCTGCAGATTCCTGTTCAAATGCGAGCTCTGCCCAGGGCCCAATATTCAACAGCGATTGAATATACTAAATACAGAAAGTAGACATAAACAACCACAAGTGTGAACACACACACTGAGAGAGAGAGAGAGACACTATTTCCCTGTGTTGTGCTTGTTGCTGCCACCAAACACACTAAGTGAGTAGATGTTTGCTATTAATATTCACCTGGTACCTAATTTGGTCTGCGTAGCTCCACCTGACACGGCTGCAACATGTGGGAGAATATTGGTCCAAATCTCACCTCTAATACCTTTGCCCAGGTGGGCAGGGTGGCCGGAAAGAAACTAAATTGCTCCACTTACCCCATGTGAGAGTTGGCCATGAGGCAGACCAAGGAAAATGACCATGTGGTGAGGTATTAAGACACCACCGTCACCAGGTAAGCCACAGTGAGTGGTGGCTACAGGCAGAGCGGAAGCTTAACATGAACTCACTGCCTAGAAAGCACGTTCACAAAGGTCTAAGTGTGCTGATAAGGAAGACCCTCATCAACATAATGCTAAACTATTACCTGGTGCATCAACTAACCTATTACCTGACACATTAGCCATCTGAGACCCCACCCCTCAGACCACCCCAACCTAATAAAAGTGGGAAAAATCGGGTAGATGGGGCTCAGAATTTGGTGGCAAGACCCCTCTGAGCCCGCTGGGAAATAAATCTTGATTCTCCGACTCTCCATGTGCTGCTCAGTTTGTCCTCAGAACCACCCACTGTAACAGATCGTCCCATAGATATCGCATATTTAAAACAACCCCCAATTCCCAAACCATTCTCAAAGAGGAATGGTTTTTACATAAACCGGAGTTTTGGACCAATGAATATTTTCTTTTACTCTGTTAACTTATTTAACAGGGTACATTTTTATTTTGAACTTTATAGTTTTAGTTTACTAGATCATTCCTGCTCTTTCTTTCATCTTTTAAATTATGATATAATTTACATATCATAAAATTCACCCTTTTACTTGTACACATCTGTGAATTTTGACAAGCAGAACTATTGTATAACTATTACTACAATCAAGATAAAAAATAATTCTATCACTCCCAAAGTTAACCTTGTCTCCTTTTATTGTCAACTGCTTTCTATTCCTCAACCATCGATCTGTCTTCTGTCCTTGTAGTTTGTCTTCGCAAGAATGTCATATAAATGGAATGAGACACAATGTAGCCTCTGGCTTCTTTTATAATAGTGGCTGCTACTGGTTGTTTCCCAATGTCTACTACAGACAGTCGCCTCCAACTTCCACTCTCCTTGTGAGTCCCTTACTTGGCTTGACTGGAAATAACTCTTTCACCATACTGAGTGTCAGGTCTTATTAATCTAAGACAATTGGCATTTCATTCACTACAATAATTGTTTCAGGAGCTGTATAGTTGGACGGAAAGAAGATCTCTCTTTTTCTGGTGGAAGAGTATAAAGTCATGACGTCTGCAAATGCAGCTGCCATTTCTGCCACAGGCAGAGAAGACAGCTCAGGCAGGAGCTTCTGCAGACAGGAGGGAGTCCTGCAGAGAAATAAAAAAGTGATCGGAGTCCTGCTCACATCACACTTGAAGCATTTTCTACCACTACAATTTTCAGTAAATGAAGCAAATAATTGTCCGTTATGGTTTAAACGAGTTTCATTTGGACTTACTGTAACTCGCACGTAGATGAAGGGGTGTGGATCCTGATTACCATGACAAGTTTCAGGGGTGTCAATGCAAACCCCGGTGTGACTGTATTCAGGTCCTGATTTCTGTGCAGAGAATTCAAACTCTCATTAGAATCTCAACCCCAAAATATGGAAGCACTACTGATTTTGGACAACCACTAATTATTTCATGAGACAACTTGTTAGTTAACCCAATACTTCTAGGTATAAAACGTTATACAAGCCTTTTGAAAAAACAGTTACAAATTTTCAAAAAACATACTTACACTTTATCTGGTAATCTTCTTAAAAAAACATAGTTACACTTTACCTGGTAATCTTCTTATAAAAATATACCCTAAAGAAAATAAAGAAAAGCATGGAAATATTTTGTTTACCTAAGTACATATTTCAGTACTGCTTATAAAAACAAACCTAGATGTCCAACAACACGAGAATAGTAAATTATATAATATTCAAATTTTGTAATATTCTACAAAAATTAAAATGGTGAATATAATGTTCAAATTTCATTGGAAAATGTAATGCTAATTAATGAAGACATTAAAATCTATATAGTATAAGAAATTGTATAATATATCCAAAGTAAAAAACCAGAAATATATACACTAATATTTCCTTTATTTCAATTATAACATGTTTCTTCTTTTTCATTTTTTTCTTTTTGTGAGTGCAAATTTATGACTATAAAATCAGAGTTTTAAAGTTGGTACTTAAACATTATATTTAACTATGAGAAAAACTTAGATTGACAACTAAAATACCATTTTTACAAAATGCTTAAAGCTGAAAATATCCACAAAAAATACATTTGTTTCTAAAATGTAAAGCACCACATTTTATTTCTAAGCATTTCATTTATTATAATTATTAACTCTTTGGTAATAGTCTTCCCGGGATAGACACAAGGTATAAATTAACCTATGGAAATGAATTGAATAGCTTCCTGTAATTCCCAATGTCATAAACACAGAAGTGTCTTGGATAAGCTTTTTAACGTTGATGCCAAATTTCCCCCTGATTGTCAGTATAAGTTCATAGATTTATGTTTTTCACAGGTAAAAGGAAAGTCTTAGAATTATCATTCTATCATCATATCCTATCATTACAGGGGCAGCCAGTATTGACTGGCGAAAGCCCTGGTCTGCCACACTCTGGGCACTGCTCCAGGTGTGGGGATAGGGTGGTGAAGAGAAAGTTCCTGCACCTCTGAAGCTTCTCTTTTGGGGAAAATGACAGGTGATAAATAAATATTGTAAAATCAGGTGGTATTAAGTGGCTATGAGGAAAATAACAGCAACAACAACAACAAAAAAAACAAGGTCCTAAAACATATTGTAGGGGACATATTTTCTATGGAGTGGTCAGGGAAGATTTCTAGGGAAAGGTGCCATGTCAGCTAAGAATAGGACCAGCTCATAGCTGGATGTGAGGAAGGACACTCAGGCCAAGGAAGAACAAAGGCAAAGCTCTGCTAGAGACCTCTGGACAGAGATGCCAGATTTAAAATCTCTCATTCTTCTGAGATTTTATACTTAAAGGTATAAACCTATACAATCAGGGAGATCAGCAGAGATGAAAAAATTTGGGGAGCCTAAAATAAAACCAGGTAGGAAAAAGGCAAAAGTTGGCATATCAAAGAAACTGAAGGCAAACTAAAGAAAGTAAGATGAAAAGAAATCCATTAACATTTCAAGACCCTCTGGAAGACTCAGGCATTGGTGAACACAGATGACATGTTCAAAGTCTGTGGTATGGGCAGCCCAACCCCCAGCCAGGACCAGAGCTTCCCCTTCTGTCTGGCACCCTCCAGCTGGCCAGCCCAGGCTTCTCACTTGGTGGCTGGGCAGGCTTCCAAGAGCAGACAGAACTGCGCAAGGCCTCTGGATACCTAACGCAGAGGTGCCCGGTCATCCCGCCCCTGCAGTCCACTGGCCAAAGCGAGCCTGAAGCCTAGCCCGGCCTTATGAAAAGGGGCTGCACAGTCACATTGGAAAGGGCATGGATATAGAAAGATTGTTGACATTTTTGTGATGTATTCCATCTACTCACCCACTCCCATCCCCAATCTGGGGGGATTTTATTCTCTAAAGGGCACTCTTTCTAATGCTCCCAGAATGCTGCTATCCATAAGTTCTCTCTCCAACAAGAGGAAGGAGGGACTATTTTTCAGAATCTGACCAACCTAAGACTAAAGACCTAAAGACACTAACACCAGTTACCCCAACTCACTGGCTCAGGCTGATCACTCAACCATGGTACAGTCAGCCAAGTCCATCCTTAATCTTGATGGGAGAGAATTAAGCCCTAATGGGACCCAGGGCATCAGTTGTATGCAATCAATTGCCTTATCACACACCTCTAGAATGGTGCGAGTTATGCAGCGTCCTTAGGAGAATTGAGAGATAGTCACTCCCTCAAATTCTGTGCTCTTTGGTTCATATGAGGACCTCTATTTGACAGCTATATGCTACCTAGTTGCATTCTAAAATAGGAGTCAGTGTCTAAGGATGATCAGATGTCTGACCTGAAAGACAGACAGCAAACAGACAGGTAGGGGGAATGAAGCAGCACAGAGGGAACAGTCTGTAAGGAAGAAAACAACTTCAACACTATCATGACTTTACTCCAAAGGATAAGAGGAGATGTTGTAACAGTCACCGACATACAGGATGTTTAAAGGAGTCCTTCAAAGAATTAACCATGGGCTATTACTGAAAGCCCAGACTTCAGCATGACACAATGAAAAACACTGGTACTTATATGCTCTAAATTTTTGAAATAAAAAATAAAAATTAAAAAGAGCTATGGATAATTTAAAAATAAAATAATAGAAATGACAAAGACAAAAGAAGGGTTAGAAGATTAA
Source organism: Cheirogaleus major (assembly GCA_963574435.1). Classification (NCBI taxonomy): domain Eukaryota; kingdom Metazoa; phylum Chordata; class Mammalia; order Primates; family Cheirogaleidae; genus Cheirogaleus; species Cheirogaleus major. Next base: position 18,270 of record CAUYPO010096577.1, read on the forward strand.
GTTAAGGAAATTTTCCAGAAAAACAAAATCAGACAGGTGGAATGTACGAGAGAAATGAGATACAATCATAGGATCATAACAGGACGTCCAACTTCCTAACAATAGAACATATAAAAAAGAGAAGAGAGAAAGTAGAAGAGAGGAAACACTCCGTGGCATAGTTCACCGTAATTTCTCAGGATTGACGGGGGCAAGTTCCCACATGGTATGGGTGACCAGATGTCTCAGCACAGTGAGTCAACCCATGGAAAGACATTCTGTGAAATTAGTGAAATTATTAAGAATGGGGAAATGAGGTCTGTATAAGATTCCCAAGAGGAAAAAATAAATGATTGCACCAAAATGATCAAAAAGCAGAATGTCTTTGGATTTCCAAGTGGAATAATTTAAGCCTCAAGTCATTAAGGTCTTCGAAATTCTGAAGAACAGTGATGCTCAATGCAGAATTTTGTACCCAGCCGAACATAAAGCTATGGTAAATCTCTTCAGGCTTAGAAGTTTTCCCAAACTGCATCACTCTTGTACCCTTTTTCAGAAAGCTGCTGCAGGGCGTGCTCCACTAAAAATGGGTGAGGAAACCAAGAGAAAGAAAATGTGAAATGGAGAAAATGGAGCTAATCAAGAGAGAAGTGTAGGGAATCTTATCCTCAGGATTTGGTAAGGGGATATTCAGGGAAAGCACTCCACAAAAAGGTGCTTGAGGGGGCAAATTCCTTCAGGAGGGAGAAGGGAAGACAGACAGGGGTGGAACCGACACACAGAGTCCTTAGTTAAATAGAAGTAAGAAAAGTAAACAAATGAAGTGGGCAAGGAAGAATATTTTGGTTCAAGTACAGATATTTTTCAGACATGGTGTGTGAAATCAGCTGATTCTGGCTTGATTACCTCTATTTTCTTTACGTAGAGCCATCCACTGATGTGGGAGTATGTGTGTGTGTGTGTGTGTGCTCTCATGAGTTTGGGGAGCTTCAGTGTTGCAAGTTAACACTCTTCTTGGAGAAGAGTAAAAAAAAAGTCTAGGAAAATGTAATCTAACTCTTTAGCCAGGAGCATGAGGTGGACTCTTCCGAGACCTTTGACGATGTGTCAGTGGAGCAATGACAACAACGGCTGATTGACTCTAAAAAAGGAAGTGAGGGTACAAGGGCTGGGGCGGATAGTGAGAAGGTGGTGAGGTCATTCACTGGAGAAGGGCACTGAAGCCAGTGTGCCAGAATAATAGGGTGGAAGAGAACACAGAAAGAGAATGGAATTCATCAAAATGTGTGCTTCTGGGTACATGTATGCATGAGCGTATGCGTGTGCGAGTGTGCCTGCGTGTGTGTGTTTCATCCAGCAAAACGCAGCTGCTCATAGAACAGACATAGCAGAGATTTGGATTTAACGAGGGTTTGCATCAGTGTTTTTGCAGTTGAATTATAACAAAGGCTTAGGGCAGTTGAAGGCATCTCCATGGAGTGACTGTAACGGATGACCCTCTCTTCTAAGCTGGGCAAGGAGGGGAGTGAGAATATGAGTCTGTGTACACTCCTGTCCACAGTGTATGAAAATGTTGGTTTCTAATGCACCCGTTAGATGCAATTGTTAGCAATCGTTTCAGTATTTATCAATTTATGGGCACATAGTGGCATTGAATCTATCATATAACTTTCATTTTCCAGTGTATGATTGACCTTTTGATTTCCTGTCAGTTGCCTTTTCACATCTTCTCAACATTTTCCCAATCATGCTTGTATCTTTAGAATAAATTTTAGGAACTTGCCTGTGTTAGGGATATTAAAACTTTGTCAGCTATGTTACAAATGTGTTCTCCACAGATTATTCTTTGACTAAGTTTCTGTTATATTGGATTTATAGAAGTTTTAGTATTTAAATATTAAATTGGTCATTATTTGCTCAGTAGCTTTAAGTTTTCCTGTTGTGTTTAGGAAGACTTCCCCCACAAATGCTTTAAAATCATCTCATATTATTTTTAATAAACTTGCATTTTTGAGGTTTGTTTGGAATTTACATATAGTGTAAAGCAGTGATACAACTTATTTTTTCTCCAAATGTTTACCCTATTTTCTCAGCATTATTTAGAGAAAACCCCAGTTTTTTTCTTCCCTATTTGCAATACCAGGTGCACTGTAGATTAAATTCCATGCATTCTTGGACATGTTTATCAATCGTGTGTTCTGCTCTTCTAGAGTAGCCATATTTTGTTATAATAGTAACTTCTTAGAATATTTTAACATCTGAAAAGACAAAAACCCCTCAATTATGCAATATATTTCACATAGTTCTTGACAATCCTCACACATTTAATCTCTCACATAAATTTTATGTTCAATTTGTCCAGTTCCCACATATGCCCATTTTGACAGAAATATTACTAGCTTTAAATATTATATTTATTTTGGGGGATTGACATCTTAACTAGGAATAAAGCTTACCATTCTTAATTGTCTTCTTTATATCTTTCCTTAAAACATAGTTTATTTTATATGAGACTTACCTATTTCTTGTTGCATTTAATATTACATACTTTGTAGTTATATACTGTGTGAATAAACTCCTTTCGTTACTTTTTCCATTTAATTCTCTATCTGATGATTAAAAGAAAGTCACTATATAGCTCCCATATTCTGCTACATATGGAAATTATCTTATCAGTTATAACCATTTTAATTGATGCTCTTTCATTTCCTAAGCATATTCCAGTATCTGTAGGTAAGAATAATTTGTCTTCATTTCAGATAATTACACCACTATATTTTTTTTCATTGTACCACACAGTCCCTATAAAACCATTATGAATAATTTGGTATCCTTCTCTTTTCTCTTGATTTTAATGGGACTTTTCTTAATAAGTCTTTATTTAACATAATGTTTGTTCCTGGTTTTTGATAAATACTTTTGCCAAGGGCTTATATTTTCTTTTTATAAATTAGACTTTTCATAAAAAAAAAATACTACCTACTTTCACTCATTGTTGCATTGGCTTTTTAGTTTGCTTTGTGTTCTAGCTGAATAATCACTGTTTGGGTCTTTATTAGTTCTTGCATACTTTCTTTGTTGTGTTTTTCTCTTCTTCTTTAACTCCCTAGGATGACAGCGCATTCATTGGCAGCCTCCCTTCGGTGCAGATGCTAGGGGTGGGGGGTCACGATATCTGCCCCTGCAAAAGGCCTGACCCAGCCTGGAGACGCCCCTCCTCCTTCTCTCCAGGGTCCCGAGGAAACCTTCCATCAAGCAAGACTCTATGTCAGACTTTCATTTTTCACAGAAAGAGTGAGTGGTTTTCTCTGAGCTTGGTAGAACATATTGATCTTCTTTCAGTCGATAACACGAAATGTCTGCCCTCTGTCCCCACTAATGGCGTCCATCTGAGTAGCCCGCCCTGCCGTTCTCATTACAAACCCTCCGGGACCACTCGTATGTGAAGGGAATAAGCTAAAGGTTACGGTAACTATTTACTTTTCAAGACTCTGCAGGTTTTTTTTCATAACATAAGTCAGATTAGAAAACAGCTACACACCTGGGACAAATACCTGTTGCTGTCTCTCCAGCCACCAGCCCCTGTGCCAGCCCTTCCTCACAGAGTGACGACAGGGCTTGAACTGTCTGCTGGCTGTCCCTGGAAGCCAGCCTCAAACAGGGACCCACAGAACGTCTCTGCGTTTGTGAAGAATGATTGGTGAAGACTCGTTCTATCATGTTCTAAATGTCGCATACGTAAAGGTTTTACATGACATGTTTCTCTTAGAACTTGAGGCTGGAAATGATTTTGCTCTCCTATGGAATGAAGTGATCCATTTTCTGAAGTGATGGATGTTATGTCATTCATGAGATTTTCTTGTGTCATGGTTGGTAAGAAGCTCAATACGCTCTTTCTTTATCGTCTTTTCCTCACTTCTTTCCTTCTCCCTCTCTCTTTCTCTCTCTCTCTCTCTGTCTCTCTCTCTCTCTCTCTCTCTCTGTCTCTCTCTGTCTCTCTCTCTCTCAGTGCTGCCTTTATGAGTTTTAATCCTATTTGTTGCATTATTGTAAGCTGCCTTTATGAAAATATGTCAGGAATGATCAAGTCAAGACATGCATATGTGAAAAATAAAAATAAGGAAAAATAACATCAATACTTAGAAAGCAAAGGAAAAGGAAATGGTGTGTTTGCTTATTCTGAACTATAGTAATTTTATGGGGTCTCAACACTTGGCATAAATCCGAAAACTGTACAAGGCTCCCCTATAAAATAATCATTTTTTGAACGGCAATTCATCTCTCTGTTTATTTGTGAGAGAGTCACAAGTTGATATCAGTTCTTGAATATGGGAATGATATACCTGAAAGACTAGAGATTCTTTATTTTATGTATCTGCTTCCATACTGTGATGTGGAAAGATTCATGACCAAAACACAAATGGTATTTTATTTTATTGTAAACTATTTCTAATGACCTTCTAGACTTCTACACATGGCTTTAAAAGTCTACTCTAATAAAAAAGAAACAATAAAAGCCTTCAACATTTTCGTTCAATACCTGCTATTAGATGCTCCTGGGCACAGGTGTAAAGCCCTGAGACCCAGCGCTGTCTTTTCTTAGACATTCTTTGCACTCGTGAGTCCCCTTTGGCCAGAGGTCTAGTGTAACATGCACGTTCAGGGCTGAGAGCTTCCTCACCTGGGCTGTCTTCTTCCATGGTTCTCTCAGAAAAGACAGAGGAGGGAAGTAGCCCCTTCAGAGCGGGGTCACAGCATCTGTTCCATTGCTGGCCAGCCTTTTTCTCCCCAAGGCAGGTCACAGGTCACCCTACCCTGCCTGGGCTCAGGTGGAGCTCTAGACTGCTTCCCGGGGCCCTTCACAGGTGCCGCAGCTCTGTGCCCAGGCAGTGTGGGGGAACTGCACTCGTCACTTTCAACAGGGAGTGTCTAATTCCAATAAATACCCCCAGGAATTATTTATCACACAAGTCCCTAACTGCCCTGAGCTTACAGCATTTCCAGGCTTAGCGGTGCTAGGGTTATCTGTGTCTACTCTCTTTCGCTTTCCTCTGCAAAAACTAAACATGATGTCGTGGGAATGACATTTTTTAACTTTTTCTTTTTTGGTGAATTTTTTATTAATATAAATCTTCCTTACTCTGCGATTCACAACTCGTGGAATAAATGGCATTCATAAATTTAGGAGAAGGGAGGAGAGAGGCTGAAACAAAATGTTCATTGAAAGATAGGCTTTGCTCCAAAAAAGGGGGGTGAGGAATGGTTTTAAATTCCAAAAAATAAAAACAACTTTTCTTGGCATGTCCAGGGCAGTGCTCTGAAGCATGAGCAGCAAAGCTTTCCCATCTAAGGGGAAAGAATATAAAGGTGTGTGCAGTGATAAGATGTATGATAGGTAGGACTCGGTAACCATGGGGAGGAGTCCCCAGCTGAGGTCAGGAGGGCCGCGCTGTGACATTGCATTTGTTTCAGAGCTAGAAGGAACAGACGCTGGAACAACCTCATTTTGTGGACGATGGAGCCCTGGATCTTCCAGGCACAAATGGAAGAAGAAAAACCGGAAACATTGCAAATACAAATGTAATCTGCTTTCGTCCTGTCCATGTGAGAGAGGGAGCCCGACCAAAGTTGGGTAGGACTAATCTCATCCGCACAACACTCTGAAATGCAGAAATCCTCACACCCTTGCCCTGTGCGATGCGGCTCACTGGGGCAACTCAATGATCCTATCTTCCCATGGCTCCATTCAGTCTTGTTTTTGTTAGGTTTTTTTTTTTTTTTTTAATTATGTTATAAAAAAAATCCAAAATAGTGGAAAAAAGAAAGTAAAAGCTATATTAGTTTCCTAGGGCCGCTGTGACATAGCACCTCACACTGGATGGCTTCAAACAACAGATCTACACCGTTTCACAGTTCTGGACTCTGGGAGACCGAAGTCAAGTTGTCAGCAGGGCTGGTTTCTTGCGAGGGCTGCGGGGGAGAAGCGGCGCCAGGCCCCTGGCCTAGCTCCTGCGGGTGTCCTGGCAGTCTCTGGTGTTCCTTCGCTTGCGGAAGCACCACCCTGATCTCAACCCTCATCTTCGTACACTGCCCCACTGTGTGTGTGTGTCTTGTTCAGAACTTTTCTTTTTCCAAGGATACCAGTCATGTTGGATTACGGGCCCACCCTACTGCAGCGTGACCTCATCTTAAATATATCTGCGGTGACCTGTTTCCCAATAAGGTGGCGATCAGAGGCTGTGGGGGTTAGGACTACAGCATATGAATTTGGAGGGGATGTAATTCAACCCATAACAGTTGGTTTTATCTATTGTTAACTTTAGAAGATTAGAAATAAATACAAGTAAAAGCTAATTTTTTTTGGGTGGGGGGGGGTTGTCCTGATCTTAAAGACACATTGGGAAGTCTACACAATTTAAAAAAATCTTTTTGGCTTACAGCCTGTGTATAAGGAAAAGAGGATCAATTCACTGTTTTCCTGACATTCTGTGGCCCCATAAGTCAGACTTGGGCAGGGACCCTACAGGAAGAGCCCCGTGCAGTCCTGTGCACACCACCCCCGAATGTGCTCCAGTTAAAGGTCTCTGTATTTCACATTTTACATACTTGTTTTTCTTGCCTTTATTCCCAGAGTTCCATTTTTCCCATGAAAATATGAGAACACATGAAAGAAAAGGTATTTTCTCCCTCTCAGCAGAAGAAGTTTGAAAAAGGAGATGTATTTTGCATCTTTGACAGACGGATCTATTGAAATATATCTTTAAAAAAAAATAAAGGCATATTCTGTCTCTTCTGCAGTAGGACCCAATAAAGAAAGTAGAAGGACCCTGGTTTATAGAAAAATTAATAAGAAACTTTATTTGAGACACAGATGGCTTTATGGCCTGATTTAACATGTCAAAAAAACTCAGAGTAGAAGCACCAAGCACTGAAAATTCAAGAAGATCTCCATGAAATGTGGTCTCCGAATAAGTGTTTCTGGGAAAAATATTACAGGTCTGTTCCCTTCCATAGTAGCTACATTCTCAGATATATGTTTTTAAATAAATTGCAGAGGGTGAGTCCAATTTATCATCAAAGCATTTCTTATGTGCCCATTCGAGGAAACTCAGATACTTATTACATGCTCCTCTGCAGAAGGCAAAATCTATACAAAATAAGTAACAATCTCCTGCTCTCTAGAAGTACACAAGTTATGTGTTCACATTTTGATAGGTGACCTCCATGCCAAGGGTGTAGGTCTAAATGGACTTGACAGACCAGGAACACTTTGTGCTAAAAACAAACATGAAAACAAAACTCAAGCAATGCTTAGGTCTGGACACAGCAGAGAACAGGAACTGGGGGACCAGGAGATCCGTTTGGTCCCACCTCTGGGGCTCCCTGCTATGAGCTTCAAGTACTACTACTTCTCTCCTCTGAGCCTCTTGTTCAAAACAAGAAAAAGTCAGAGTCGACCGTACTTCAGATTGTGCCAGTTTTACAGCTAGCTGCAGAATAAGGCTGGCTCCAATTTTTAACTTATTTTTACTTTTTTTCTCTAAGAGCACATTATTTTCTTATACTTTCCACATATTGAACCAAAATTTTATTAAGATTCACATGCAGGGGTTTTCTGTTTAGCCTGCTGATTCATTTTAAGGGTGTTTCTTACACTTAAGACACTACAGCTAATGAGAAAATACATGTTCAAGATGAATTTTCGGTTTTATCTGTCTCCAAAATATGTGAATGGCAGTTTTATATTTCTAATGAACATCATGCCCGGTCAGATTTGTCTAGGGGAAAAATCCCTTACGGTGCCTCTTACTGTAAAGCTCTCAGAAAGAAAACCTCATCGCAAGTCCAAAGTAATGAGTCTGAGGGGTGCTGTGATTCCCCTAAATTCTCAGGTCAGCAGCATTCGCATCTCTGACTTTTTCCCTGCGGTCAGCTGGAATGACACTCTACGGGAAAGAAGCTGGCAATTTTTTTTTTTATCTCAGTGTTACAAAATTGGTAGCGCTGGAAACAGTTTCCCCACTTGAGCATCACAAAATCCTCCCTAATTGATAAATCTTCCAAGTTCATCTCCAAACAGATAGCACGATGCTTGCATCAGCGCTTTGCTTGGCGTTGGAACTCCTCCTTACTGACTTGAAAACAGGAGGAGCAGGAAAAGGAGAAACAGACTCAGAAATGCAGAACCTGATAAAACACCACTGGGGGAGAGTACAGCTGGAAGTGAGAGAACAATAGCATGTTCGTCCTTCATCACCTCCTCATAACCTCCAGCGGAAAATGGAAGTGTTTATAGGAGAAACGGTCCCCTCAGGCTATAGACAAAGTGGTGAGATCAAAAAAGGAAAGTCAGTTCCCACCAGCGTCCCTGCATTATTACCAGGTTTTCCCCCCTGAAGGTAACAGTCCTCCTTTTACAGCCTGCACATAGTAGGTTCTCAATAAATGCTGGATGGAGGGAGGTGTGAATGAGAAATGTATACAGGAATTAATAGTTTGAGGCATCTCTGAGGTTGGTTTTGAGTAATTTTGCAATAGCATATGGAAAAATAGACGTCAAAATTATCTTTAAACAAAGTGCATTTAAAAGAAATGGGAACACTAGGAAATATAAGGGGAGCCGAATGGTTCTGTGGATCACACTTGCCTTTGAATGCACTTTGTCCTCTACGTGAAATGTGGCATAAGGACAGCTGCTGATATTTTAAAGGCTTCTGCTGGTGCCTGCATTATATTTTTAAATTAGACCCTAAAGCTGCATTCTAATGCATTACTTTCATTTGCTAAAGTATGATCTGGTCTCATTCTACTCCCTCGCCATCGTTTATTTAATCAGTTTGAGAGCAGCTCCATCTCCGCGTGCATCTCTGCCAGAGACTGCTGACTTTTACATTTAACCTTTCTGGCGATACAGGGCCCACTTGAAGGAAAAGAAAACAGATACATCACTGAGCAGGAGATGGAGGAGGGGAAGAAAAATCCCCTTAGATAATTTGAAATATATGCAAATCTGACTCCTTGCATCTGATGAGATGCATGACATTGCAAATGCCACAGGAAACAATTTTAGACTTCCTTTGTCAAAGTTAGCACAGTGATGGATACATCAGACACAAATTTTAAGGTTGAGGTTAAGAAAATCGATCCACTATTTTTTTTAGACAAGGAAAGGTATTGCATGTTCTCTGATGGCCATGATGGGGGTGACGGCAGAGGGTTCCTTTTGAACATACTCTAAACAAAACAAAACAAAAAAATAGTTGTTTCAGGATGGGGAAGGTCATGGAGCACTGGATTTGACCTCAGGAGGTCTCTGCCAATTTTCAGTGTCCATCCTGTTGACCTGGAGAATGGGGATCACGTGGGCAGGGATCTGCAAGAATTGGATTCCAGTCCAATTGCATGGCTGTTTACTAAACGTGGGACCCTGGAAGAGAATGAAGGTCTCAGCTCTTCCCCCATCTATAAAATCCTAAAAGAAAGTGGAGATATCACAGCTCTTGTCATGGGGTTTCATAAGAATTAAATGAGATTGTGATTCAGAAGCACCTGACAGGGTAGTTAAGCATTGGACAAATTAGATCTTGACCTAGTCAGTTTAATTTAGTGTATACTGGAGTTCCCAAGGACCTGAATTCTCCACGGTTTCCCACACAGGGGTTAGTTTCTGCCTCGTTCCCTGTGTACTAGAAGGGCTGGGGGCGGCTGGGGGCGAGAATGAGCCTCCTACATTTGGAACCATTTGGGACACTCTTAGGTCACTGCAGGGAGGGCAGAAAAATGCGTGAATCGAATGAGAGCTTTTCACTGCCCAAGGCTGGGAATGAAGCGCATCACTTTTGCTCACATTTTACAGGTATTTGGCCCTGCCTGGCAGCCAGAAGCTCAGGAAGAGTTGGAGAAGAAGATGGGATATTTGGTGTGTATCCTCTCTCAGACATAGCTGACTTTCTCTCAGCGTGGACTCTTTTTCATACTCTTCAACAAAACTTTGAAGATTTCCTAAAAACCAAAACAAAGTATATTTAATAAATAGTGCATAACGTTTATCATAACTTAGGTATCACTGGTACATCTCTGCCTACCAGTCCATCATCAAATAATGAATTTGACCATATTGTGTCACCATAATTTAAGACAGAAATAAAAAAAAAAATCAGCTCCCTCTCACCTACAAAACAACTAAATTTTTAGCTATTTTGGCAACTCAATAGACAACAAAAATCTGATTTTCATTATATTTTTTTTAAAAATATGAAAATAGCCCTCATAAGTCACTTGCCAGATTTTGGTATGCCAAGTGGTGCAGGGACCCTCGTTGGCAGCGTGGCACTCACAGTGAAGTGGCCCCACTCAGGTGGGGACCTTGCTTCTCCCATGTGGGCTTCCCCTCTGCATCTGTGAAATAAGACAGTGGCATTTCCCCTCCTCCAGGGCTCAGCCTTTGCTATCAAACTGTTCTATTCTGTAGTTAGTTTTTAATAACAACTTTTGTGCGGAATTTATAATGCCGATGGCATTATACCCATAGAAACAAGGAGACAGATTCCCTGCTTCCTGCCTGATGGACCCCACCCATATCTACAATGGGCCGAGCAAGAAGCGTTGAGGAGAAACAATGTCCACAGAGTCCTTCAAAGAGACTGCAGGACACTGCTGTCCACACGCAGGGCCGTTCTTTGCCTTTCGCATATTTGTATATTTGAAGTTTTGTTTTGCTTTCTCTTGTAGGGTGATCTTTTCTCCTTTAAGTGAAAATTCGTGTTTTAAATGTTTTCTGATTCTCATAAGAGGAAATCATTCAACATGCCCCAGGAAATTAGAATATACATTTAGTCAACCAGCATTTCCCAAGACTTTACTGCTTTTCAGGCCTCCCGTTGACAAGAGGGACGTGGAGATGTATCAGGAGCACTTCGCCTACTCTGGGGAAGGCAGAGGGGTAAATAATAAGCGAATAAATAAATCATTGGACTACAGCATGTTTCCCCCAACACAAAGATGGGGAAAAAGAGTGATATGTGTTCTTGGAAAAGAGGACATTTACCCTACACCACAGCACAGGGGCCGCAGCCCTGGGCATCCTGATGGGAAAATTGATTCACATCCTCATAGACCCTGTATCCAGTCTTACCATGGACTCTTGGCCACATTTCAGGGCATGGAAAGGAATCTCTCAGGGATTAGCGCATTTCCCTTAAAGTCACTATAAAGCAGATAGGTGGGATCTTTAGAGCAAAATATGTGTCATTAACACGAATTTTGCTGTGAATAATCGAGAGATTCTTGGGGGAATATCCTGGATTTCAAGCTGCCTACTTCTCCTCCTGTGCTAATGTATGTATTTTCTTCCTTATCTCACACCGTGTGATTTCACAGATTTCTCTCTCCATTCCTTTGCTCTCGCTGGTGTCACCTGCCTAGCCCCACATGTCACTCTGCCTGGTCCCACGGCCCCTCTTCTGCTTCAGGTGAATTTCTCCTTCCAGGGTCTCCTTAGATCACCTTGCATTCTAAATACCAATAGGTTCGGCTCTAGCTTGATATTACAAAGAATCGTGAGTAAAAGTTAGCAGCCATTTCTCTGCTTGCAACGAGCTTTCTAGAACACAAATTCAGTTATTAGAGGCAGGGACTATCACACCAGACATAATATGTATCCCTGGAATGTCGATCCAGGTGCCAGAAAATTGCAGGCCAGTAGGAAAATGGTGTAATCTGTGATTCCATCTGGCCCATGAATTTCCAGTGGCCTTGCTTATAGATTGTCAGAACTGTTCATTAAGTTTGTTGTGAAACCAAAGACTTAATATCTGTAATTTAGAGGGTTCAATAGGCAGTTAAATTGAGTGAAACTATTTTTGAATGACTACACCAGTTTCAGAGAAATAGCCGACATTGCAGCTCAGAAGAGCTACATTTCGAGGCAGCACCAGGAATTCAAAATTATTTATAGGCCCTTTAGAAAAGGGCTTTGCTATGCTAAGTTGAGAAACTTTTTTTCTCCCTTAAAAAAAAAAAAATTAACAAAAGCTACAGTGCTGACAAAAGGAAACATTTCTAATACAGATAGGTTATCAGTTACAACCACATAACTTTACGTGGTTCAAATAGAGCAAAGGTTGATTGTGTTTTCTGTTTTTGCCTTTCTGTCTGATCTGTGGTTATCTTAAAATGCACGTACTATAGCGAAGACGTGTTTGCACGTGGTGGTACGTGCTAGAGCGGGACTGCTCCGTGCTGAATGGGTGGTAAAAATGGGGTTCCTTATAGGGAAGCCCTTTTATGCTGGTCATTTTTAAGCCACCCCGTAGATATTTTATCGACGATGGGGATATTACCCACTCCAGAAATACAAAGGAAAAGTGCTGAATTCAAAACGTGGTATCAAAGCACAGATATAAATTGTTACATTTGTCCTGGCGGTTCACATGAAAAGGAGATGCAGACATCGGCGTGGGGCCCAAGAACTAGCAGATGTTGACACGTGCCAAGTGCTGTCCAACGAGGAAGCACGCAGAACAGCGGGGCTTCCGGGGCCCTGGTGTCACCCAGCCAAGTCTCACGGTGTTTCCAGAAGAGCTGCTGCTCTGGAAAACACTTTTACATTATGTTCAAAGGCACTGGGGACTTGCCTTTTAAAAACTAGGTAAATTTTTATCTTCTAGTACTAAGAGAGTTAATATTGCCCCTAGTGGGGCAAACATTGCTAGTTTCCTACCCCAAATCCACTCTTCCCTCCTTCACAGACTCAGCACTTTTTTATTGTTGTTGTTTTGTGGGGTTTTTTTTTTTTTTGGTTTTTAGGGTTGTAATATTCTAGTATAAAAAAATAAAAAAATGACTCTTATCAGCTTCTCTTTGCAGCTTGGGCAACACAGTTATGGCCAAGAAGATGGAAATGTAAGTCAGTTGGGAATTTCTGGGAAAGTTTGCTTTTCTAGAATAGATGCCACCTCTTTTTTGGAAGGTCACTTTTATCTTCTTCCTTCCTGGAATGAGGGCTGAGGTTGGAGATAGAGCACTGCTTTTGTGATCCAGGGGCAAGCAGGAAGGTGAAAGTCACGTGCTTTTGACACTAAAGCAGAAAGCTAGAAAAAGCTTAGGGCATTAATGATATTGTAGATTTTCTATCATAAGGAGAAAGGAAAACCCAACAAAACAAACCTTGTCTCAGAGAGCCTCCGTTATGTTTCAGATTTGAATATCTTCTTAAGAATTCTAAGAATGTGCAACTCTTGTTGCACGTTTTTTGCACATAATGTAAATAAATGATCAAATGAAGAAACTGAAAACAAAACACAACAAAGCCCACCAAAACTGCTCAATACATCAAGGTGCAAGGAATAATTTTTGTTAAATGAAGATATATAAATTAGTGTTTAAAATATAATTATAAAGGAATACTGTGATTTTAAAAATCCTGATGTGTTAGATTAGCTAAATAATAATGGAAACAATGAAATGAATTTAAACTCCATCCTGTAATGAATATGTTCCTGCAATTGCATATGAAAATGAACTTTGAGGTTTTGGTTTTTTTTCCTTAATTTTCTAAACAATCATAAAATTTTCTTTGCATCCTTTTATTGATGCCTTCAGTTTTAAAAATCATTTTCCAATAATGATCTGATCATTCAATTTTATTGCTTAATTTGATCTCTTTGATTTCTCCTCATTCAATCTTTCAAATGAGTGGCCTAAAAGAACACAAGTAGAGCCATTAAAAATGCTTTTTCTGAGCAACACACTCTTCCAACCTTTCCCGGGGGGCTTTGCAAGGTAATCTGGGTACCAGAACACATATGCATGAAAAAATACTAGTAACGTACCAGGGGATTTGCTGAAACTATGCTAAGGATGACTTCCAATTTTAAAGGAGTGGAAGTCAAGCAAGACTTGTCAGTGAGGGGGTCTTCAGACAAGGCCTGGAGGGGTGATAGTTGAGTGAGCTGAAATGAAGAGTTTTCTGGGCAGAAGGAACCAGTGTCAGAGGGCATGTATTAGGTGTGGGTAGATCTCCACAAACCACTGATTTGGCTGGAGTGCAGGGCAAGTAACAGAGAGAAGTGGAGGGAGTAGGAAAGCTGTGTCGGCAACAGATGATGATGGGCTGTGGAGAGTAAATTTAGGAGAATAGACTCTGCATGACCTGTATGTTCTGCATGTCCTATAAATAGTGAGGAGCCTATGCATCCTTCACTTTCTCTTAGCACTTAGTTTTCACCCTCAATGCTGGTCATTTATTTTTAGCTAAAATAAATGACCTGAAGTATTAATGGGGTCACTATTTAATAGACACCTGGGTGTCAATGTGAGCCATTTGGGAAGCCTGGAATGGCACCCTCACCAGTCATGGGGCCTCCTTCCCCTCTCTCTGGATTAGAATCATCTGTACCCAGTGGAGAATCAGGGCTGCACCACGACCCAGGACGAGCAAGGCCACTCCTCACCCACACTGTTGGGGAGCCTGCATGAGAGGGCTGCAGTGTGCCCTTCCTCCTTCAGCCAGGGTGGTGTCAACAGAGGCCAAGTGAAGAGAGTGAACTCCCGTCCTCACCCAGAAGCAACAGGGACCCATCCCACCAATATCAACCCTATTAGCAGTAAAGAGGGAGCCCCCCTTGGCCAGCCAGAGAGCTAGAAGATTTAAATAAGATCCTGAGTTCTCAAACCGTAATGCTCAAAATGTCCACACTTGAACACAAAATCATTTATCATGCCAAGAACCAGGAAGATCTCAAATTGAATGAGAAAAGATAATCATGAGACACCAAAACCAAAATAACACAGATATTAGAATTATCTGACAAGGATTTTAAAGCAGCTATTATAAATTTTTTTCAATGAGCAAGTACAAACACAGTTAAAGCAAATAAATATATTGAATCTTATCACATAACTGGAAGATATGAACTAAATAGAAATTATAGAATTGAAAAAAAAAAACACGAATTAGCCAAAGTGAGAAAAAAAGACACCCTCATTGGATAAACTCAACAGCACACTAGGAAGGACAGGAGAAAGAACTAATGTATTTGAATGTAGGACAACACAAATTATTTAATCCAACAACAGAAAAAATACAGTCAGAGAAAGAGAATGACAGAGAGGGTGAGAGAGCCTTGGAAATTTGTGAGACTATAATAGAACTGAAAGAGTAGTCAAAGGAAAAATGTCTGAAAAGTTTCCACATTTACAAACATAAATCTATAGATTCTAGAAGCTGAGCAGAATTCAGCTATAAGAAACAACGGTGATATAGCACCTCTTGTAAATTCCTGGATAGAGCTGGAACCCATTCTATTAAGTGAAGTATCCCAAGAATGGAAAAATAAGCACCACATGTACTGACCAGCAAATTGGTATTAACTGATCAACACATAAGTGGACATATAGGAATAACATCTATCGGGTATTGGGCAGGTGGTGGGGGGAGGGAATGGGTATATACATACATAATGAGTGTGATTTGCACCAACTGGGGGATGGACACGCCTGAAGCTTTGACTCGAGGGGGGAAAGGGAAATATACGCAACCTCAACATTTGTACCCCCATAATATGCTGGAAAAAATAGATTAAAACAAAGAAGCTGAGCAGATAACAAATAGGATAAACACAAAGAAATCCATGCAAAATCACATCATAATTAAACTCTGAAAGCTTAAATAAATATCTTGAAAGCCTCTAGTAAGAAATGATATATTAGCTATAGATTAGAAACAATTCATTATCAATAGATTTTTTGGCAGAAATTATGGAAGGCAGAAGTAAAGGGCACAATATTTCTGAAGTGCTAAAGAATTGTCAACCTGTGCTGTCAGTAGGGTGTTAAAGTTTCTGACTATTATGGTGTTGTTTATCCATTTGTTTAGATCAAGTAGAGTTTGCTTTATGAATCTGGGTGCACCTA